>CATIWR010612152.1:0-68277 GCA_949677035.1 Omphalea diandra | reverse complement strand
ATATATATATAGTTCCATGTGGAGTCATTTCAATTTGAGGACGGATTAGCTCGCCGGATCAAAGTGAAAGAATTTCATGTCATTTTGGAGAATCAAATTTTAGATTAGAATTATTCATAATTTTAATTTTTTTTAAATTTTTAAAAAAGTATTTTAATTTTTAAATAGATTTAAATATTTTAACAATTATTCGAGTTGGTTTGTGGATCTGGACAATGTTAGATTAATTTAAATTAATTGACAAAGTGAATTTATCTAAACATTTTTAAATTATTTTGGTTTATATCATTTCTTATTTTCTTTTTATTCGCTTTACATCGGTTCACTTTTTCGATCTCATCAAATTTTGAATTAGATTAAAAAGTGCTGCATTTAAATTTAATTATGATTTATTTGAGATATTATTGAAATTGAAAAATTATTTAAAAAATAGATGAATTAATGACTATTATTAAAAGAATAAAAAATTAATATTTTTAATCATATTCCTAAAATTTGAGAGCCCTCTTATGGGTGGAGTCTTTGAGCATATTTGACCGTTATTGAAAAATATGATTTTGAGACCAAAAAGAAATAGAAAAGATTCTCTCACCTAATTTATTAAAATTTTTTTCAATGTAAATTTTATGAGTAAAAATTTGATTTTGAAAAAAAAATCTTTAAAGAATAGTCATTTTTTACTTTTAAAATTTATATTAAAAAATTTATAATCACATATAAAAAAATTTCTTATATTTATTTCAAAATCAAAATTTTCTAATAGGAATGCCAAACTTACTTTTAGGCAATCTCCTAAACTGCTTAAGAAACAAGCTGCATTTCTCAGTAGAACTGCAGTTTTTTATCATGAAATATAATTGAGAAAGATTTTTCATGAAACAAAAAAATAAGGCACCAGTTTTTTATTTTAAACAACCACTTACACTTATTATGCTTTATGTTTTAGTCACAATTTTTAAATATTATAATTATATCCAATTTAAATTTAACTTTCAATTTTATCTATTTAATTAAATTAATATGAAAAATATTTTTTTTTCTCTCTCTCTCCATATATATATATATGACATCAGAACAATTTTTTTATATTAATTTTGATCAATTTTTATTAAATAACTAAAATTCAAACTTATATTTGAGAATGTGACACAGCTACAATATTTAAAAATTATAAATTAATATAAAATTTGAATTTTTCATGTCATTAGGCCTGCCTACAATATAGGAAATTTAAATAATCAGTCACAAAATAACATAAAAACCTAGAATAACTACACATAAAAACACAGGAAATAGGTGAATATTAAAAAAATAATAATAAAGTAAAGCACCTAAGAAAAAAATTCCCTACTTTTTTTTTAATTTTTTCTTTGAATTTTAGATTAGAATCATCCTTTGATTTATGAATTAGAAAATCATCATAATTTTTAAATTATAAATTTGTCTCAAGATAATTTTTAAAAATTCTTTTTTACTTCAAATCAATATGTTGATTATAAGTCAAAATTGAGTAAGATTAATTAGTATTCTGCATTTTTTTTTATACGTCTTATTTGAAATGCTATAAAATATAACATTTTAGTATGATAATGAAATAAAATAATGATATTATTATTAATAAATACTCCTTATTGAAATTCACTAAACATAAATAAAATCAAAAGATAGAAAGGGATATAAATATCAGTTAATAAATTTTTCAGCAGAAATGAATTATTTATAAAATAAAAATAAGTCTATTATAGACAAATGATATAAAATTATTAGTTTCTTTTCATCTAAATTTAATTTGTTAAAATTTTATCTGTTATGATTACTCTCACAATTCATGTTGATTATATTTGTTTTATCTCTGTTTTATTTTGTATATGAATATTATAGTTTTATAATTAAATCTTATATAATTGTTATATTCATTGTGTTATAAAAGTTATTTATCAATTACTTTTATGTACTTCTAATTTATATTTTAAACATATATATTGATCAATAAATAATTATATAGAATAATATATTTTACTGATTTAATAATGATACTTTACATTTATAAAATGAATTTATAAATAAAATATAATTTTTCTAAGTTGAGTTATAATTTTTCTAATATATTTTACTTTATATGTGTGTGTGTGTGTTGTGTGTGTATGCGCGTGTGTGTTGTGTGTGTGTATGCGCGCGCGAATCTAAAGGACTTGGGTCCTATTTGAGTGACCTCCTTTTTTCAATCTATGAAAATTGACATTAATACCTATCAGACTATAAAACATTTTTTTTTATACTAATTGAGTCTTAATTAAATTAAATTTACATAATAGTTTAAATTTTTAAATTTGAGATTCAGTTTTTTATTTAAAATTAAAAATTAAATTGGACATGGCCAATTAGAACCAAAGAATTAGATTCAATCATATTAATTTTTTGATCCTGTTCAACTTGATCTTTTTTTTTTTAATTTCAATCTTTAATCTTTAATTTTGTAAAAGATAAAAAATTCAATCAATTCTCAAATTTTTTCCCCAAAAAGACCTTCTCTAGAGGCGTGATTCCTTAGCCCGTCAGGTGGCCGAGCAAATGATTCTTAACATGGATATTTGCAATATTTGAAAATTGCACTGGTTGATTAAATCATTAAAATTAAAAATCAGATTAGTATCACTTTTTAATATTACTGTATATTTTAATTATTATAAATATACCACTAAAATGTGATGTTCCATTTTAAATAGAATTTCTAAAGTATGTGCATTAATTTATTCATAAAATATTGAATACTAAAGTGACATAATATCATTAAAATCTTCTCATTCTATCCATTATCATTAAAAGATTTTATGTCAGTTATTATGATTTTTTTTTTTGTCTTCACACTATATATCTTATTTCATAGTAATTATTTACAACAAATTATATATGACTAAACAAACTAGAATATTAATTGACTACATACTGGCCAATCACTATTAGATTGCTAAATAGCAACTTCAAAATGCAAACTGAATGCATTCTTTAGTCTACTATTCCTATATTTTAAATATTTTTTCTATTTTTAAAGTTTTTACTATTTTCTAAAAATTTTATTTATTATGAAATTAATTAAATCAAATCGATTAAATTGAAAATCAATCAACGCCTTGTTTTAAAAACATAAAATATTTGCAATCGCTATTTTCTAGCTTTGTTAAATGCTATCACAATAATTTTGGCTAAGGATTATATAGGTGGCTAATTGGGCAGCCGACTGGTTAGCTTATATATATATAAAGTATAATAGTTAATTTGTTAGTGGGGAGACAGATAGTGGTGAATAACGTGTTATAATCAAATATTAAAGTTAAAGAATTAGTATTAAAAAAACGTTTCAGCAATACGAAAGAGAATCGGACTCGAGTTTCTCCCAGCAAAATCGTAGACCTTGAACACCAAGCCGAAGCCTAGGTGCTCTGGTTAGCTTATAATATGATGTAGTATTCATTGGGTCTCATTCATATGTTGCAGGCGGATCTGATGGTGTGTGAGTTGGATTAGAAGCATGGTCCTTTAATAATATTTATAGCTTTAAAGCAAAATTTATTTTGACGACTTTATAGTAATATAAATAAAATTTTAAAAAAATATTTTAAAAATATTTTTAAAAAATTTAAAATCACTAATTAAATTTTTATATTTAAATTTACTGAATCTGTCTTGTGATATATTTAAACGTAAATAATATTTTATTATTTTAATTTTGAAATTTTTTCTATTGATTAATACTATTCTATAAACTATGTATACATTTGAAAAGTTGCAAATTTAGTTTGGTAAGTACTGAAATTTTATAAAAGAATATACAATCTTAGAGCAAAGAAAAAGAAAATAGAGAAAGTCTAAATAATATACTTAATGTTAAGTTAGTATTTTTAATATACAGCAAATGTTTATTATTGAAATTTGAATATAATTTCATACCATTAATATAAAATATAAAAAAGAAAATTATACAATATAATTGTAATTATTTACCACAAAAAAGGATTTGAAGATAATTATTAACAAAAAATAAGATATTATTTAAACTATTATTAAAAAATTAATAGATAATTTTTAATAGTATAAATAATAAACTAAAATTGTGTAGAATTTCAAGATGGTAAAAAAATCTCTTACATTAAAAATTAAACTAATAACTATTATTCCATAAATAAAATTTTAAAATTATAATATATATTAAAACTTTGAGTCCTTATTTTTTGGGGACTCAAGGCATACTAGTTGCCTATGCCTTGAGCAGCCCCTTATTAGATTTGTGCTTAGCTTTTCTTGGGATGCTTAGCCAAGTTTTGTAAAAAAATAAAATAACATAAAATAAAAACTAAATTCCAAAAATTTAAGTTTGATTACTAAAATCAATAATTAAAAATAATAAATATTTTTAAATGTGATAAATTGATGTCAGGAGTGTATCTTGTCTACAAAGAAGAATATTTAAATGCCAATGTTTATCAATATAGTAAAAAACAGAAAAAGAGACATTGCACTTTATTTTCAAAACCAATTTCGTTATGCCTTACGACATTAAAAAATAATTAAAAATGCCTTAATAGATATCAACGTAGATTAACAATAGGCATTGGAAATATGTGTTACAATCTCAATAGAAAATTTGTTAAGAATTAGCAGGCGTTGTCACTTTTAACGACTAGTTTATCAGACAGAACATTAATTGTTCCAATAGCGAGTTTTGAAGTTTGGTTATATAAGAAACATTTTTTAAGATTAGAATACATGATGAAACTTTGGAGAACATTTGCAAACAACTAGAGAATATCTAGCAAGCTATTATGCAAACCTTTTTGGCATTACTTTGTATTTAGGTAGAATGAGGATTGTCTTTGTTACTCTTTAAGAGTAGGTGTTGGTCTAGGTTGATCAAACCTCAGTCAAAGGTCTCTTTTGCTCTTGACAATAAAGATTGATGGGCACTAACATCTTGTTAAAGTGTTGTTTTTGCAGTTTTTAAGTTAGGTTTGCATTGAAAGTTAGATGAAAGTTTAAAGCTCTAACATTGAGTAAGACATCCAAATTTTTAGTCAATAACATCTAAATAGTGACCACGACCTAGCAACAAGGGTGGATGAACTTGACCTAGATGAATTCATAGAGCAAATCATAACCGCGATCTAGCCAAGGAAGACATGAGTGTCATACAGTGTGATTCGCACTGATGTTCACATTCCCAGTCGCAACTTTTGTAACTGTATGGAGGGAACCAAATCTGCAATCATAACATGTCAAGTGTCCAAGATAATCGTTGGGATATCAAAATTCATGAGGATGAAAGCTGTAGAGACTGCGACTCATTAAAGTAATTTTTCATCACTAAACATAAGGATTCATGGTCATTGTCACGACCTATAAGAACTTTAATCATGATCGCGACTTTTGGTTTGTTAGATAAATGCAACTTTTTTTTTGGTGAACCAATAGCAGCTCGACATGTGGACTAGCAGTTAGACACACAACGGGGTTCTCCATTTTGATTTCTATCTTTCTAGTGCAAATTGAAAATTCACGACCACGAAATGCCAGTCATGACCACAAATTTAGTCTCACAGGCATTTAATACAAAATTTGTCTTGCTTACCTTAGTGATTTATGCATAGTTCATTAGTAACATTTTTTTGGTGGTTATTGCCTATAAATACTCCACCAAACATACATGAATGTAAAAGAATATCATTGATTATAGCCAAACTCTTACAATTTACTTCTCAACTTCTTATTCTTTGAATGTGAGTTAATATTATTGGGTGTAAGCATTAAATATCATTGTAATTGGGTTTAAGAGTTAGCCTAACTGTCAAAACTCTTATATTAGGTTAAGTGTGAGCCTATGAGAAAAAGACTTGGGTGAGATTTTAACGTGAGCCTTGAAATATAAGTTATAGGATTGTGTGCGAGCAATTAAAAAATATTATACAAGTTTGGTGTGAGCTTAGAAACACCACTTTGAGTTAGTAAAACACCCAATTATGAAGAATTGGGGAGTGGATGTTCATTAACACCCAAACCACTATAAATATTGTATGATCATTCCTTTTACTTCTCTTCCAATCTCCAAACACTTTATCTTCTCTCTTTTTTTTTTAAAAAAAATTTCCACCAATTTAAATGCCTTTCTTGGTGCTCAAGGGCCAATAAGTGGTATTAGAGCCCAAGTCTCAATTCAAGCCTTAACTGTGTGAGAAAAGATTAATGGCACAAGAAGGAATCCACACTCATCTCAAGCCATATTTTGATCAATCCGACTATACACATTGGAAGTATAGGATGGAGATATACTTAGAAAGCGATGTGGTGGATCTTTGGAATATTGTGGCAAAAAGAGTAGAAGCCACCTACTAAGGTGGTTGATGGAAGTGAAAAGTTAATCCCAGGGGAAGAATGGATGGACACTCATAGAAGATCAAATGGAAGGAACAAAAAGGCAACGACAATCCTTATTAGTTCTTTGTCAAAGGAATAAATAAAAAGGGTTCAACATTGCCTTAGTGCCTATAGAATATGGAAAGCTTTAGAGAATTACCATAAAGACACAACATTGGTGAAATCTAGTAGATTGGAGATGTATGTGATGGAATGAGAGTTATTCATGATGAACGATAATAAAAGCCTCACCGATATGGCAAATAAACTCCTATCAATTGTAAAAAACATATAGAAATTTGAAATGATACTCATCAATCATGAGGTAAACTCTAAAATACTTAAATCTTTACCTCTTGAGAAATTTAGTGCCCAGGTATACAACATACAAGAGTAAATCCATAAATTGGAAAGGTACAAACTGATATTCTAATAGGCAAGCTTCTCATTCATGAGCTAGCCTTGAAAAAGGATAAGGAAATGAAAAAGATGAGAGGGCAAGGGGGGCAAGAATGACAAAATAGAGAAAAATACTTCAGCTCTCAAGTCTTCATCCAAAGACAAAGAAGTAGAGGCTATTTCAAGTGATGACGATAGTGATAAAGAAGATGAGGAGCTAGTCATGCTTTCTAGAAGAATCAAAGAGTTGATAATAAAAAGAAAAGACAGAATAAACTTCAAGAAAACATCTCCTAACCTTAAAGAAAGAATGGGTGAGGTAGCATGCTATGAGTGTGGCAATGCTTTCTAGAAGAAGCATCTCCTTTTGCCCCAAGATAAAAAAGAAGAAGAAAGGGGATAAGAAAAAGAAGAAGAACTTCAAGCTACTTAGGATGACAACTCAAGTGAAGAGGATGAAGATGAGGAAGTGGTAAATCTATGCTTCATGGCATAACATGACTTTGCAAATGAGATAAGCTCTTTACCCTATTCTTATGAAAACCATGATGTATTAGATGATATGGATGATGCGCTCTTAGAAACTCTTACCTTGAGATACAACAAATACAAATCATAAATGAAAACTTACAAGAAAAACTATTCTAAACAAGTGGATGAATTAAATCCTTAAATGATCTTGTAAGTGAGTTGAAGATTTCTAATAAAAAACTCAAAAAGTCTTTAAAGAGTCTTTCTAAGTCTTCATGTTCTATAAATTCCTTAAGAAAGGAAAATAATACCTTGAAAGGAGAGGTAATTGAGCTTAGAAATTCTATTTCTAAGGTTCATAAAGGGAAGGAAGCTTTAGATACATTAATTATATCTTAAAGACTCTAATTAGTTAGGCATGGTCTTGATTTCAACAGAGCCTCCTTATTATCTAATCCCCCTCTCACTACTTTCATTAGAGCTTTAACACCTCAAACATCAAGTACTGAGATAGTTGAGAGGAAAAGTGCTCATAGTACTAAGCCACCAATGCACAATGGCAATGAGAATGCTCTTCAAGGTTTAAAGTCTATGCCAGAAAGGCTAATCATGCATACATCTATACCAAAAAACATACTCACCCTAACACATATAGAAAGTTCTCTTATACTCCTAATCATTCATACACATGCTCATACTAACACTATCATGGTTTGAGAAATACTACTACTCATACCAAAGCTATATATAAAAGGAAGACTCGCAAGTTTAAACTCTAATGTCATTATTGCATGAAGTTTGGTCATATAAATATCTATTGTTATATTAGGAAGGCTCATCTCAAATTAGAGGTTCCTTCTAGGTCTAAGCCCTAAGGACCTAAGTATGTTTGGGTACCTAAACCAAAGTGATATGTTTATGTTGGCCCTAGGCCTCAAGAAGGGAGGGGGGGGGGGGGGTTGAATTGGTGTTTAAATAAAAATTAAAGTGAGGGATAAAGATAGAGTAGAAAGAGACACAAAGATTTATAGTGGTCCGGGTATTAACCAACCCTACGTCCACTCCGCAATTCTCTGCAATTGGGTGTTTCACTTACTCAAAATGGTGTTTACAAGCTCATACCTAACTTTTACACTTTGTGTTTTCAAGGCTCGCACAACAACCTCTCTTATAAGTATTTTCTAAGGCTCACACTAAAACCTCTCTCAAGTGATTTACAGGCTCACACTAAAACCTTTTACAATTGGTGTTTAATGTTCATGCCAAATAATCACTTAAAGCATAAAGAAAAATTGAAAGAATGAGTAGCAAATTTGCAAGAGTTTAGTTATAAGTTAATGAATTCTCTTGCATTTACATCTATTTAGTGGAGTATTTATAGCCTATACCTACCAAAGAAACATTAGACTATGAAGGTCATCAAATCTTCAAGATATGCTAGGCATATTCTGCATTAATTATATGGTAAGCGAGAGTTGTAGTCGCTACTGAAGATTCGCAGTCGCGACATTTCAATTTCCATACAGGAGCTAAAAATTATAGTGGAAAACCCCATTTATGTCTAACGGCTAGTCCACGTGTCAGCTCCTTATTGGTCCATCAAAAATATAGTTATTGCTTTTTAATTGCTCACAAACTTTGCAATTGTGATCATTCCTTGTACAGGTTGCGATTGAGACACAAATTCTTCTGTTTGAAGGAGAATTTTCATCTTTATGAATCGTAGTTGCTACCTACAATGTTGCCCTCGCGAATTTTATTTTTCAATGGATACCTGGGACACTTAGCATATTATGGTTGTGGACTTAGTTCCCTCTTCAGTGACTATGAAAGTCGCGGTCGCAACTAAGGCTTGACAATGGCCGCAAATTCATCTATGACTTTGATACTCTCATCTTTGGATGAGTCATGGTAGTGATGATGTCTGCGAATCTGTCTAGCCTAGTTTCACCCTATCTTGAGCTAAGTCGTAGTCATAAATTACAAATCACTGACTGCGAATTTGGATGAACTTTGCCTTTTTGAAGATTGTGAAATCCATCCAACTTTCAATTGAAAGTCTAACTTAATTTTTCAAAACAACACTTAATGGAAACATTAGAATTGATCAATCTCCTTTGTCAAGATTAAAAGAGGTCCAAGACTTAGGATTAACCAACCTAGTCCAACAATCTCCCCCTTTTTGATTTTGACAACTTCGATTGATCCTGAAGGAAAATAATTCATGAATGTGAAGTTGGGGTGGTAATTTGTTCAATATATACTTAAAATCTTTTAATATACTTAGAAATTTTAGTAAAATTTTCTAAGTATGACTTCAAGGCTGAAAATTCTAAGTATGATTCTCTTATGCTTTTATGCTCCCCCTCAACTAATGCTATTATTTTCTCTCCCCTTTTGATTCATTCTAGATTCTATCTCTCCCCCTCTGGCAAGATCAAAAAGAGGGTAAAAGAGAAAAAGATCAATTGCATAAATAGACAAGCAATCATGGGGAGCAAATGCATAAACAAATTGAAATAAAGCAATCACATAACACAAAATTTCATCAAATAAACAACTTTAATATATAAACTTATAAACAAGTTTTGTGGGATCACATTTTTGCATAAAAGAAAGATACAAAAGAGATCCTAAACTAGAAAGAAGGAGAATCATCATTATCTCTAGAAAAGTCTTCATCATCACCAAGATCTTCACCTTCAGCCTCATCTCTATCATCCACTTGATCATTGCCTTCTTATTCATAAGTATCATCAAACTCAGTGAAGTCCGGAAGATGGCAAGGAGGGACTCCCAACTTCTTTTGCAGGTCTACCATATCACTATGAAGATGAGAGAGGAACAAAAATCTCCTTTCCATCATCCTCGTTAACTTATCCGGTTTGTTATTGATGGTAACAAGTGAGAGTTTAGCCTTAGGCTTTGGTTAAGGAGGTATGGATGGAGCACCTTCTTCAATAATTAGTCTCTTCCTTTTTGAGGCTTGGGAGGACTCCATTTTTTTAGCCTCAATTGTACCCAAAGTGTAGGCATAAGTGTCCCGGTGAATTACTTTGGCGTTTATAAGATAGGTGAGATCAAAAAAGTTTTGTGATGGTAGAAGTTTCTTAGTGAAGAACTTTTCGTTATCCTCATTAAGAGCTCTTACATATTGATATATGGCTGTGATGTGGGATGGAAGAAGGAATTGGCTTTTAGGCTTGGTGCTCATGTAGATTAATTGATCCATAAGATACCTACTGGTTTGGATTGGCTTGTTCTTGACAAGGAAGAAAAGAAATGCCAAGTCCTTTTGTGATACTTTTTCATTTTCATCACCTCTAGCATTAATCAAGAAGGTGATGATACGATGAAGTATCTAAAATGGTAAGGTTTTAATATGTTTGGCCAAAGAGGTTATGGGGTTGTATTTAGTTTCGA
This sequence comes from Omphalea diandra, assembly GCA_949677035.1. NCBI lineage: Eukaryota > Viridiplantae > Streptophyta > Magnoliopsida > Malpighiales > Euphorbiaceae > Omphalea > Omphalea diandra. Next base: position 57,579 of record CATIWR010612152.1, on the reverse strand, counting down.
TTGAGATTTTCGACCAAAATTGGAGTAAATAATGTCAAGTGCAGAGATGATGAAAGGTATGCATTAGCTGACTTGAAGATTGAAAAGTGAGGAAAGTTGGTTAAAAGTAATGAAATAGGGGTCACCAAAAGCTTTAAAAACTAACCCGTATTGGCCCATTCGTGAATCTGCTTTGCTTATGAGTTGTATTGTGCACATGAATTCTCAAACCACTTCTTCATATCCGAGTTCATCCTGGATATAAACTCAATCCAACCCAAGTTTGAGAGGAATACAAGAATTTTGTCGTTAACCCTAAACGTCTCTAGCAAAAAAGTTGAAGGGAATTTATTGGGGAGGATTTTTAGAAGAGTTTGCTTTTAGTGGTCTTTCTCCTCTTTGGTAATACCCTTCACAAGGTAAAGAGCAAAAGGGGCAAAAGGTTGAGCAATAAGCTTGCCTTTTTATGCTCTGGACATTTTCTTATGAGCCATAGGAGGAGTTTGAGGGATTTTTAGAGTTTAAGAGAATTTTGAGAGAGAGAATTTGATGTTGGAAGTGAAATGAGGAGTTTACTATTTTAGGGGGTATTTATAGCCATTTGGGGTCTCTGTAAATGACTAGAAATGGCTAAAAATGCATTGATGAAGAGATGTAAATGGTTGACAGTTAAATCACTTAATGGCTAAGCAGTTACCCTAATTCGCGTCTGCGAATTTTGGAATCGCGATCGCAAATTCCAAAAATTGTGAGTAACAGACAAATTTTCCTTGGGAATACACGCTACAACTGTCAAAAATTTGAATGCTTGACCAAAATTTGTGGTGGAGTTAGATTCTTGTGACCGCGATTTGACGTTTGACAACTAGGTGACTTAGACTTGTAATTCATGATTGTGAATAGGTGATAGTGACTGTGAATTATGGGTCAGTGAAGATAAGGATGGAAAAGTAAGTTTTGAAAATTATGATCCACTTCACTATGTTGGTGCTTAATTTGTGCAATGTGTTATAAAAAAGCACAATTACAGTTAAAATTAAGACATCTCAATTAACAAATATCAAATTTAATAAACACACATATAATAATGAAAAATCAAAAAATAACAATCAATACACATAACAATCATACAAAAGATCAAATTTTCACTTTAGGGAGCTTCCATCAAGCATTCCCAATTCTCTCTTAATGAAGTTTAATCTTTCTTCATTGAGAGGTTTAGTGAAAATATCTGTAAGTTGATAATTTGTGTCAATAAACTTTAACACAACATCACACTTTTAGAGATGATATCTAAGGAAATGGTGTCTAATATCTATGTGTTTACTCCTAGAGTGTTGGATGGGGTTTTTAGAGAGATTAATAATACTAGTGTTATCAAATTTAATAGGAATGTGATCAATCACTTTGCCAAAATCCTTCAATTGTTGTTTCATCCAAAGGACTTGGGTACAACAATAACTAGCAGCAACATACTCGGCTTCTACTATGGATAAAGCAACCGACACTTGCTTTTTGCTAAACCAAGGTACTAGGAATTCTCCTATAAATTGGCAAGTCTCGAAAGTACTTTTTCTATCTAATAAATTACCTACATAATCCGCATCCGAATATCCTATGAGACTAAAGAATGAATCCCTAGGATACCATGACCCTAAGTGAATTGTGCCATGCAAATACTTAAAAATTCTCTTAACAACATTTAAATGGGACTCATTAGGAGAGGATTGAAACCTAGCACACATACATACACTAAACATGATATCCGACCTAGAAGCAGTAAGATAAAGTAGAGATTCGATCATACCTCGATATCTCTTTTCATCTACCGTCTTACCCAATTCATCTTTGTCTAACTTGATGGTACCACTCATGGGGGTTTTGACTACTTGGCAACCATCCATGCCAAACTTTTTTAGTATCTTCCTTATGTATTTGGCTTGGTTGGTGAAGATCCCTTTTTTGGTTTACTTGATTTGTAGACCGAGAAAAAACTTGAGCTCTCCCATCATGCTCATTTCAAATTCCCTAGTCATACACTTAGCAAAATCCTCATAGAGTTACTCATTAGTAGCACTAAAAATGATATCATCAACATAAATTTGTACAATTAGTGTATCGTGCTTGTGTTTTTTAACAAATAGTGTGGTGTCCACCTTTCCTTTTTCAAAAGAAATGAACTAAGTCTTTCATGCCAATCTCTTGGAGCTTGTTTCAATCCATATAAGACTTTGTTCAATTTTAAAACATGATTGGGAAAAAAATGTGACTCAAAACTAAGAAGTTGTTCAACATAGACTTCCTCCATAATAATTCCATTAAAAAAATGCACTTTTTACATCCATTTCAAAAAGCTTAAAATTCATAATGCATGCAACAACTAAAGGTATCCTAATGGCCTCTAATCTTGCAACGGGGGTAAAAGTCTCATCATAATCTATGCCTTCCTCTTGGTTGTATCGCTTAGCAACCAATCTAGCTTTATTTCTTATGATAGGACCTTGCTCATCTAACTTGTTCCTAAACACCCATTTGCAACCTACAATGGAGTGCTCTATAGGCCTAGGGACAAGTTCCCATACCTCATTTCTCTCAAGTTGGTTGAGTTCCTCTTACATAGCAAGCACCCAACTCTTATCATGAAGAGCCTTATCAATTAATTTTGGCTCAAGTTGAGAAACAAAAGCAAGATTGATTCGCATTGGGTAGATCTTTGGAGAATCTCTAATCCTTGGGTAGATCTTGGCTTCGCTCATCTTCTTGTTGATGTTGTTATTCCTCATCTGCTCTTGATGATTCGCCTTCTTCCTTATCTTTATCCTCTTTTCTTGTAGTGTCTTCCAACTCTAATTTTTCAAGGTCACCTATAAGATCATCAATAAAAATACATTTCCCAAGATCAAGTTTACTACATTTATAAAAATTAACATTAATAGACTCTTCAACTACTATAGAACTCTTATTAAAGGCTCTATAAGCCTTGCTAGAGGTAGAATAACCTAAGAATACGTTCATTGGTCTTGGAATCAAATTTTCCAAGATTATCCTTGGTATTTAATATATATCACTTACACCCAAATACTCTTAGGTATGATATCTTGGGTTTTCTACCATTCCATAGCTCATAAGATGTTTTATTGAGAATGAGTCTCTTAAAAACTCTATTTGCAATATAACACGAAGTATTAATGGCTTCAGCCTAAAAGTAATTCGGTAAATAATACTCATTGAACATGGTTCTAGCCATTTCTACTAGTGTTCTATTTTTCCTCTCTACAACATCATTTTGTTGTGGTGTTCTAGGAGTTGAAAAATTATGAAAAATACCAGTCTCGAAGCAATAGGTTTCAAAAGACTCATTTTGAAATTCTTTTCCATGGTCACTTCTTATAGAAGAAATGAAGTATCCCTTTTCATTTTGAATTCTTTTTGCAATGCTTTTGAAAGAATCGAAAGTGTCATTCTTATGAGGCAGAAAGGACACCCAAGTAAACCTAGAATAATCATCAACAAGGACTAGTGCATAATGTTTTCCACCTAAACTAGCATTTCTAGTAGGTCCTATTAAGTCCATATGAATTAGTTGAAGGGGTCTAGATTAACTTACAACATTTTAGCTTTGTGGGAGGCTTGATGTTGCTTTCCCATTTGGCAAGGACCACATGTCTTGTCTTTAGTGAAATTTAGCTTAGGAAGGCCTAGCACTAACTTTCCTTTATATAGGTTTTGTAGGAGATCCATGCTTATATGTCTAAGCCTTCTATGCCATAACCAAGCTTCATTGCTCAAAGACATAAGACACTTAAAAGATTGATTAGCCAAATTGTATAAGTCAATTGAGTAGGTATTGTCTTTCCTTTCACCCTTGAAAATAACCTCATCATCCATTAATGTGGTGACTCGACATTCCCAAGGATCAAAGGTGACTTTATTACCTTTGCCACATAATTGACTTACACTTAACAAATTATGTTGTAAGCCATTAACTAATAAAACATTATCAATCAAAGAACAACCATTCTTACCAATGGTTCCAATGCCAATTACCTTACCTTTGGCATTGTTACCAAATGTGACATTTCGAACTTTTTTTTCCTTTAATGCGTGAATAACTTTTTATTTCCTGTCATATGCTTAGAACATCCACTATCCATATGCCAATAGCTTGATTTATTAGTGGTTGCCACACTTTCCTGCACAATAAAAGTAAATCACTTTTTCTTAGGTACCAATCATACTTGGATCGTAGTAGGTTAGGAGTTGAAGGGTCCTATAGTTTGAGGTGAGCCTTCCTAATAAAACAATGAATATTAATATGCCTAACTTTCATGCAATAGTGGTATTGGAGTTTAGACTTATGAGCCATTCTCCTATACACAACCTTAGTATAAGTAGGAGGTCTTCTCATACTTTGGTTATGTAAGTGCATGAGTGATGAGAAGTAGTAGAGAATTGTTTGTGTTTGTGTGTGTGACCATGCTTTTTGTTATCATGCTAGAATGATTGGCCTTCATTGAAGTAGGCCATGAGCCATTTTGTCCTTTCCCTTTGCCTTGAGGCATTGGGAATTTAGTGCTTGGAGCACTTTTCTTCCTCATGACCTTAACACTTGAGGTTTGAAGTATTGTTGGTCTAATAAATGTAGTAAGTGATGAAGTAGTTGAGGAGGCTCCATTGAAGCCTAAACCATGTCTAATTAATGATGGCCTTTGTGATACTATTAGGGTATCTAGGAGTTCCTTACCTTTATGAAATTTAGAGATAGAGCTTCTAAGCTTAATGACTTTTTCTTTTAGGGAGTCATTCTCTTTTCTCAATGAAGCCGATGATGAAGATGATTTGGAAAGATTTTCCATAGAATTTTTAAGCTCATCATTTGATGCTCTCAATTTGCTTACAAGATCATTGAGGGATTTATAATCATCCTCTAGATGAAGAGCGTCTAGAGGCTCTTACTATGAGATGTGACAAATACAAGTCACAAATGAAGTTTTAAAATCATCAAAATCTGAATGAGAGTGGGATGAAGTACTTACCTCATTGGGAGAGTCTTCTTGTACCATGAAGCAAATGCTAGCAACTTCTCTTTCTTCTTCATCTTCACTTGAGCTATTACTAGCTCCTTCTTCTTCATCTTCACTTGAGCTATTGCTAGCTCCTTCTTTTTCATCTTCACTTGAGCTATTATCCTAAGTGGTTGAGAAAATTTTTTTCTTCTCCTTGTCCCCTCTCTTCTTCTTCTTTATCTTGGGACAATCGTATTTGATGTGGTCTTGCTTGCCACACTCATAGCAAGTGACTTCATTAGATCTCTCTCTAAGATTAGGAGTTATCTTCTTGAAGCTTGTTCTCTCTTTTGTTCTTCTAATTTTAACTCCCTAGTCCTTTTTGAGAGCATTACTAGCTCTTCTTCTTCTTTGTCACTCTCTTCATCACTTGATGTAGTTTCTACCTCCTTCTTATTTGAGGATTTGAGTGCCAAGGTTATTCTTTCTTTTTCTGATTTTTCTCCGTGGCCCCTTAATTTCTTCATTTGCTCATCCTTTTGTAAGGCTAACTCATGAGTTAAGAGTTTGCCTATCAATACATCCGTAGGAACCTTCTGGGGTTGGACCCTTAAATGCTGCACACTCTTACACCAAACTTATCTAATGGAAGAGTTTTAAGGATTTTCATGTTTACCTCCTAGTTGGTGAGAGTCCTTCTAAATTTATTCCTGTTTATGATGATGGATAAAAGTCTATTCATCATTTCAGTGATGCTTTCATAGTCTTTCATCATGAAAAGTTCCTATTCCATTATGTATATCTCCAATCTACTTGATTTAACAAGTGTTGTGCCCTCATGATAATTTTCAAGAGTCTTCCAAATGGCATGAGCTATTTGGCAATGTTGCACTCTTCTAATATTTTCCTTTGAGAAAGAGCTTAGAAGAATAGCCATTGCTCTCTTATTCTTGCCATTTGACCTCCTATGGGCTTCAATCCAATCTTCCCTTGGAATGAGTTCTTTAATTCCATCCACTACTTTAGTGGGTGGCTTCCATTCTTTGACAACTACATCCCAAAGGTCCACTACATCTGTATCAAGATAAATCCCCATCCTATACTTCCAATGAGTATAGTCAAATCCATCAAAGTAGGGCTTGAGGTGTGAGTGGATTCCATCTTATGCCATGATCTTTGCTCACCTAATTAAGGCTTATTTGTTAAACTAGGCTCTGATACCATTTATTAGCCCTAGGTACCAAGAAGGGGGGTTGGATTGGTGTTTAAATAAAAATTAAAGTGAGGGATAAAGATAGAGTAAAAAAGAGATATAAGGATTTATAGTGGTTCGGGTATTAACCAACCCTACGTCCACTCCTCAATTCTCTGTAATTGGGTGTTTCACTCACTCAAAATGGTATTTCCAAGCTCACACCTAACTTTTACACTTTGTGTTTTCAAGGCTCACACAACAACCTCTCTTACAAGTGTTTTCTAAGGCTCACACTAAAACCTCTCTCAAGTGTTTTCACAGGCTCACATTAAAACCTTTTACAATTGGTATTTAATGCTCACACCAAACAATCACTTAAAGCATAAAGAAGAATTGAAAGAATGAGTAGCAAATTTGCAAGAGTTTGGTTAGAAATTAATGAATTCTCTTGCATTTATATCTATTTGATGGAGTATTTATAGCCCATACCCATCAAAGAACCATTAGATTATGAAGCTCATCAAATATTCAAGACATGCTAGGCAGATTCTGCATTAGTTGCATGTCAGGCGGGAGTCGCAATCGCTATAAAAGATTTGCGGTCGCGACATTTCAATTTCCATATGGGAGCCAAAAATTACGACGAAAAATCCCATTTGTATCTAACAGCTAGTCCACGTGTTAGCTCCATATTGATCCATTATAAAAATATAGTTGTTGATTTCTAATTGCCCATAAACTTCGTGGTTGCGATTAGTCCTTGTACAGGGCACAAATGAGATGCAAATTCTTCTATTTTAAGAAGAATTTTCATCTTCATGAATTGCGGTCGCTATCCATAATGTTGCCCTCTTAAATTTTGATCTTCAATGGATACTTGGACACTTGGCACATTGTGGTTATGGACTTGGTTCCCTTTTTAGTCGCTATGAATGTTGCGGTCCTGGTTGAGGCGTGACAATGAATGTGAATTCATCTATGACTTTGATATTATATCTTTGGGTGAGTCGCGATAGTGACGATGCTCGTGAATCCGTCTGGCCTAGTTTCACCTTGTCTTGAGCTAAGTTGTGATCGCAAATTTGGGTGAACTTTGCCTTCTTGAAGATTGTGAAATCCATCAAACTTCTAGTTGAAAGTCTAACTTAATTATGCAAAACAACACTTAATAGAAACATTAAAATTGATCAATCTCCTTTGTCAAGATCAAAAGAGGTCCAAGACTTAGGGTTAACCAACCTAGTCCAACAGTTTATGTAGTGTAGGATTGTATGGCAGCCACCAATGAAGACAATGATTGACATATGGATAGTGGATGCTCAAAACATTTGATGGGCAATAATAAGCTATTCATAGCCATAAAAGAGAAGGAAGGTGGCAATGTCACTTTTAGAAATAATTCCAAAGGTAAGGTAATTAGGATTAGAATAATTGGTAAGAATGGTTATTCAATTATTGATGATGTTCTACTTGTAAATGGTTTGCAATATAATTTTCTTAGTGTAAGTTAATTATGTGATAAAGGTAACAAAGTCACTTTTGAGCCTCAAGAATACCTAGTTACCACTTTGGTAGATAAAAAGGTAGTCTTCAAGGGTGAACATAGGGGCAATACCTACATAATTAACTTAGACAATTTGGCTAACCAATCTTCTAAGTGTCTTGTGTCACTTAGCAATGAAACTTGGCTTTGGCATATAAGACTTGGTCATGCTAGCATGGAACTCCTACAAAGTCAACCAAAAGGAAAGCTAGTGGAAGGTCTTCCCAAGCCAAAATTCTCAAAGGATAAGACATGTGGACCATGCTAAATTGGAAAGCAAAATCTATCCTCATTCAAGGCAAAGAACATTATAGGTGCATCTAGACCTCTTCAGCTTATCCATATGGACTTAATTGGATTTACTAGGAGTGCAAGTTTAGGTGAAAAATATCATGCACTTATCCTAGTTAATGATTAATCTATGTTTACTTTTGTATCCTTTATAACTCGTAAGCATGACACTTTTGATGTTTTTAAAAGTTTTATAAAAAAGTTCAAAATAAAAAAGGTTACTTCATCTCTTCAATAAGAAGTGACCATGGAAAAGAATTTCAAAATGAATCTTTTAAATCTTATTTTCTAGAGAATGAAATTTCTCATAATTTTTCAACTCTTAAAACACCACAACAAAATGGTGTTGTAGAAAGGAAAAATAGAACATTAGTAGAAATGGATAGAACTGTGCTCAATGAGTATTCCTTGCTTAATTACTTTTAGACTGAAACCATGAATGATTCTTATTATATTGCTAATCATGTTTTTAAAAAACCTATTCTCAATAAAACTTCTTATAAGCTTTGGAATGATACAAATTAAGGTATTTTTCTAGGATATTTCACCTATAGTAAAGCCCATAGAGTTTTCAATGAAAGCACTATGGTTGTTAAGGAGTTAATGAATATCATGTTTGATGAATTTAGTAAACTTGACTTAGAAAAAGGTCCTTTTATTGTTAATCTTGCAAAGTGACTTTGAGAAAAATGGAGTTAGAGTCAACTTCAAGAGAGATTGCTAAAAACTATGATTAAGATAAGTCATCAAGAGAAGAAAAGAATTCCAACCACAACAAGCAAAAATTTCAGATCTTCTCAAGGATTAGAGATTCTCCAAACATCACCCAAAGGATCTAATTATTAGTGATACTTCTAATGGTGTAAGTACCAAATATCAACTTAATGCTTTAGACAATCAACTTGCATTGGTTTCTCAACTTGAGCTAAAATCAATTGATGAGGCTCTTAATGATAAAAGTTGGGTGATTGCTACATAAGAGGAACTCAACCAATTTGAGAGAAATAAGGTATAAAAACTTGTTCCTAGGCCTAAGGAAGACTTTATTATAGGATGTAAGTGGGTGTTTAGGAATAAGTTAGATGAGCAAGGTTTCATTACTAGGAATAGGGCTAGATTGGTTGCAAAGGGGTACAACCAAGAGAAAGGCATTGATTATGATGAAACTTATGCCTTCGTAGCATGATTTGAAGGCCTTTAGGATTCTTTTAGCTTATACATGTCACGTAAACTTTAAACTCTTTCAAATGGATGTCAAAAGTAAATATTCTCATTGAGGAGGAAGTTTATATTGAACAACCTCCTGGTTTTAAATCTCACATCTTGCCAAATCATGTTTATAAGTTAAAAAGAGCCTTATATGGTTTGAAACAAGCTCCAAGAGTTTGGTATGAAAGGCTTAGCTCATTTCTTTTACAAAATGATTTTGAGAAATGGAAGGTTGATACTACCTTATTTGTTAAAAGGACAATCAAAACATACTCATTATACAAATATATGTTGATGATATTATATTTGGTGCTATAAATGGATCTCTTTGTAAGGATTTTACTAATTATATGACTAAGGAATTTGAGATGAGCATGATGGAAGAACCCAAGTTCTTTCTTGTCCTATAAATCAAGCAAACCAAAAAGAGTATATTCATCAACCAAGCTAAGTACACAAAGGATATACTAAAGAAATTTGGGATGAAAGGATGCAAAGTAGCAAAGACCCCAATGAGTGCCACCATCAAACTATACAAAGATCAATTAGGTAAGTCTGTTGATGAAAAGAGATATAGAGGTATGATTGGTTCTCTACTCTATCTTACTACCTATAGACCCAATATCATGTTTAATGTATGTATGTGTGCTAGGTGTCAATCATGCCCTAAAGAATCACATCTTAATGCTAAGGATTCTTAATTATTTACATGACACATTGCACTTAGATTTATGATATCTTAGAAATTCATCCTTTAGCCTTATAGGATATTCGGATGCAAATTATGCCGATAACTTATTAGATAGAAAGAGCACGTCTAGAACTTGCCAATTTATAGGATAATGCTTAGTTCTTGGTTTAGTAAGAAGCAAGTTTTAGTTGTTTTATCTACCACCAAAACAGAGTATGTGGCTGCAGGTTATTGTTGCACCCAAGTTCTTTAGATGAAACAACAACTAATGGATTATCGTAAAGTTGCTGATCACATTCCCATCAAATGTGACAACACAAGTGTAATAAATCTCTCAAAGAATCTCATACAACACTTTAGAAGTAAACACATTGACATTAGACATCACTTTCTTAAAGATTATGTCCAAAATGGTGATGTAGTATTGGAGTTTATTGACACTAATAATCAACTTATAGATATTTCACTAAACCTCTCAATGAAGAAATGATGAACTTTATTAAGAGGGAGTTGGGAATGCTTGATGGAAGCTCCTTAGAGTGAAAATCAGATCTTTTAAAATGTTCCTTATTTAGTGTATTATTTTAAGAAATTATATGTTGTATTTGATAGTTGTGTACTATTCTTCTTTGGATGTCTTAATTCTTTATGCAAATGTGTTTCTCTATGCCAATTTTCATGAATTGAGCATTAATACATTAAGTGGATCACAATTAGGAAGGTTAATTTTTTTCTCTTCTTCATTTCTTTTCTTGCCTCATAATTCGCAGTTGCTACTTTCATTTCATAGCCGCAATTTACAGGCACTTGTCAAACTTTTTGTCACACGTCAAATTTGCGGTGGCTGTTTCAATTCTCCACTGCAAATTTTTTCAAAATTCAAAAGTTTTGAGCATTGACTCCTTCAATTTTTTACGAATTTTTGTGTGTTACTCAGATTTTTTCTATAATTGGCAGTTGCGACTTGAGGTTTGCGATTGTGAATTAGATTAACTACCAAGCATTAACTGATTTGACTACCAACTGATGGCACCTCCTTATTTATTACCAATTTGACCATTTGTTAACATTTTTTCACCAGATTTATGCCTATTTAAGCCCTTTTTAATAGTTTTCCATCTCACTTTTACACAATCTCTTCATCTCTTTTCATTCTCGTGTCTCAAACCTTCTACCATCTTCATTCTTCTCTAATGGCACCCAAAAAGCTCTCTAAAGTGGAGAAAGGAAAGGGCATAGCCCAACCCTCTAGTCCTCCTACCCTTCACTTGATGAAAAGGGTTACCACAAAAGAAAAAGGATCACTAAAAAGCCAACTCCTCTATAATTTTCCAAGCCAAAAAGATTCTCTTAACCTTTCTCCTTGAATTTCTAAGAATCAATGATGAAATTCATGCCTATTTGCCCAACTTGGGCTAGAATGAGTTTATCTTTTAAGATGAACATGACTATGAAGAAATTGTTAGGGAGTTCATGTGCATTGGTCACATTGAGCCGAAGAGCCGAATCTAGAGCAGTTCAGTATGGGTTGATTTTTTGAGCTTTTAGGGATCCTTTCTTTATCACCTTTGAACAACTCTCCAAGCTTTTTAATCTTCAAATGGGAGTTGATATTCCTTTCATCATCTCTGCACTTGATATCATCTACTCAAAATTTTGGTCTGAAATTTCCATTGAAACCAAACACGACCTAACAAAACATCTTTAGCCAAATATATTTGGACCCTTCCTAATTGGCTCCTTCATCGTATCATCACCTTTTTTGTGAATGTCAGACGCAACGAAAACAAAACGGTCTCTCAAAAGGACCTAGCCTTTCTTTTTTGCTTAACTAAAAACAAACCCATCCAAACCAGCCAATACCTTATGGATCAATTAATTCACATGAGTACTAAGCCTAAAAGCCAATTCCTTATACACTCTTATGTCACAACAATTTATAGGTATGTGGGAGCACTCAATGAGGAAAATGAAAAATTCCTCATAAAGAAGTGTTTGATATCCCATAATTTCCTTGACTTGCCTTATCTCATTAATGCCAAGGCTATACATCTAGATTCTTATACCTACACCTTGGGCTCTTTTGGGGCTAAGAAGCTTGAAACTTCTCAAGCCTCAAAGAGGAAGAGGCTTGTCATAGAGGAAGGTACTTAAGCAATTCCATCTACCATGCCTAAAGCTAAAACCAAGTCATCCACCATGTCTCTCTCCTCCTTAAACAAGAAATTAGACAAAGTTATAAGGATGATCAAGAGGAGATTTTTTTTACTTTCCCACCTCCATAGTGACTTGGTGGATCTCTAAGAGAATGTAGGTGCTGCTCCTTGCCACCTCCCTAATTTTGAAGATTGGGAGGATGCTCTGGAAGAAGAAGAAGATCAAGAGGTAGATGAAGGGGATGTAGCATAAGGAGAAGGTGCAAATGAAAAAAAATTATTGATTTTGGAGATGATGATAGCTCTCCAATCTTTTAGTGTTCTTTCTTTGGCTTACACTATTTTCTTTTTTTTATTTACTTTGTTTATTTTATAGGTATGTGATCCCACATTTTTTCTGTTCCTATAATAAAATTGTTTGTAATTTTTATTGTACATATTTGTTTATGATGTGTGATTCTTCTTCTATTTACTATCATAATTCCTATTTGAATCATGTTAACTATGAAATCATGCCAACTATGGCACTCTTACTTAATTTTAAACTCTACTTTCTTTTTTATCTTACCAAAGGGGGAGAGAAATAATACTAAAAGAAATTACTTGACATATAATTAAGGGACGTATAAGTTGATAGGGTACAATCTAATCTAAAGGGGAGTAATCTAATCTAAAATGTAAATTTTTGATTAACTTAGTTTTTAGTATTCTGTTAAAAAATGTTAACCATCTCAATTTCACACTTATGCAATTCATTTCCTTTAGTAAAATCAATCTAAGTTGTCAAAATAAAAAAAAGGGAGATTGTAGGACTAGGTTGGTCAAACCTAAGTCAAAGGTTTTTTTTGATATTGACAATAAAGATTGATGGGTATTAACATCTTGTTTAAGTGTTGTTTTACCAGTTTTTAAGTTAAGTTTGCATTGAAAGTTGGATGGAAGTCTAAATCTCTAACATTGAGTAAGACATCCAAATTCGTGGTCAAGAACCTCTAAATCACTATCGCGACCTTGCAACAAGGGTGGATGAACTTGAACTAGACTAATTCATGGAGCAAATCACAATTGTGATCTAGTTAAGGAAGACATGAATGTCATATAGAGTGATTCGCGGTGACGTTCGTATTCCCAGTCGTGACTTTTGTAGTTGTATAGAGGGAACTAAGTCTACAACCATAACATGCCAAATGTCCAAGATAACCATTGGGATATCGAAATTCACAAGGGAGAAAAGCTGTCAAGATCGCAACTCAGTAAAGTAATTTTTCCTCACCAAATAGAAGGATTTGTGGTCATTGTCGCATCCAAGAAGAAGCTTAATCGCGACTGCGACTTTTGGTTGGTTAGATAAATGCAATGACTATTTTTCTTAGAGAACTAATAGCAGCACGACACATGGACTGGTCGTTAGACACAAAATGGGGTTCTCCATCATAATTTTCATATTTTCTGGTGCAAATTGAAAATTCGTGATCACAAAATGTCAGTTATGACTGCTAATTTAGTCTAATAGGCATTTAATGTAAAATATGCCTAGTTTACCTAAGCGATTTAGGCATAGTTTGCTAGTAACATCTATTTGATTGTTATTGTCTATAAATACTCCACCAAACAAACATGAATGTAAAAGAATATCATTACTTCTTAACTTCTTATTATTAGGTGTAAGCATTAAACACCGTTGTAATTGAGTTTGAGAGTTAGCCTAGCTGTTAAAAATCTTGTATTAGGTTAAGTATGAGCATTTAAGAAAAACATTTGAGTAAGGTTTTTCTGTGAGTCTTAAAACATAAGTTGTAGGGTTGTGTGTGAGCCATTAAAACACATTTTACAAGTTTGAAGTGAACTTGGAAACACCACTTTGAGTTAGTAAAATACCTAATTGTGAGGAATTGGGGAGTGGACATAGGGTTCATTAACACCTGAATCATTATAAATATTATGTGTTCATTCCTTCTACTTCTCTTCTAATCTCCAAAGATTTTATCTTCCCTCCAATTTTTTTTAATTCCCATCAATTTAACCTCCCTATTGGTGCTCAAGGGCCAACAGTAGGTTTCCTAACCACTACATGTATATTTATTGCCTAATTGAGAGGCACTGACACTACTTGGATCTATCCTTGCTAGTGGTTATAAAGGTTGGTATTATACCTTAGAAAATACCAAAAGGTTGGGTTGGCTCTCTTGTTCTTTGTTACAAAAGAGTAATTGTAAAGGTTGTTCTTGAGTCTAGAAAAAGGAAAGGTTATTCCTTAGCCTAGAAAAAGGAAGATTTTTCTTCAACCTAGAAAATGAATAGAAAAGGCCTAATTGAAAGCTTGGAGAGTGGAGTAGGCACATTACTGAACCACTATAAATCTCTATGTTGATTTATGGTAATTGCTTTCGCATTGTGTGTTTATGTTTTTATTTGCAACTTAATTCACCCTCTTTGGCTATCTCATCTCTATCCAAACCTAAAATTGGTATTAGAGCCTCACCTCTTTTGAAACTTAAGTGTAAGAGGTATATGATCATGGCAACCATTAAGTCTTCTTATTGTGGAAGCTTTCTAAAGAATGGACCGACTCAAACTAGAGAAAGTTATATGTCTATGGAGGTAGAAGACCACTATCAAGGGGAAAGAAGGAGAAAGAGTGTAATGAATTCCATACCCATAAGTGATGATGAATTCTCTTGCAATAAAAAGATAAAAGAAGAGGAAGACGAAAAAGAAAGTGAAAGTTGCATGTCTAATGGCTACTATGGAGGATGAATCGAATAAGGTCTCTCCAAATGACGTACGTGAACTTGATGATGATATCAAAGATATGTTCATAGTAGAAAATCATATTGAGCCCCTAAAATCAACAAATAATGACTTAGATAACTCTTTCTATAAAAATAAGATACATTTTTCTATATAAATAAGATTTTGAGAAATGAAAATGAATTATTAAAAATGAAGCTTTTAAAAGTAGCTGAATGTTTGAGAAAAAAAAAAGAGGAATTGGTTCACTCTTCTTAAATTCAAATAAAAGAGAATTTTTAAAAATGAAAATTGATACTTTAGAAGAGGAAAATGAAGAGTTAAATTCTGAAAACAAATTTTATAAAATTCTTTCCAAATAAACTGATATTTTAAAAAAAAGAGGTTTTAGACTTGAAAAACTCTCTTCCAAATTTTACTAAAGGAAAAGAAAAATTAGATTTTACTTTTTTGGTCTTTTAAAGAGATGGTAGTGTGAAACATGACATTGGATATAATCATGCCTCTTCCTCCACTTCTAAAAGTGTGTTTGTTAGAGCTTCACTTTCTATAACTTTTAGTATCTAAGGTGTTGAATCACAAACCTCCTCATAAAAGGCTAATGCTTATGCAAAGCCTAAAGACACAACACTAGCACATGCATACACCAAAAAGCATAGGCAAAAGGCCAATCATGCTAATATGTATGCATCTTATAAGCCAAGAAGGCAAAATGTGCTACACTCAACAATTAAAAGAAAAATTTCATATGTCCATGATCATAACTGCTCTTACTCATACTCTCACAAGCTAAACGCAAATCAAGCCTTTATTTATGAAACCAAGTATTATAAGAATGTACAGGTTCCTTTACATTTTAGGCATCAATCTTTTAGGAAGCCACCTCACACTTGCTCTACAAATGAGCTTAAGAAAGCATTCATTTGGTGATGCTTTTATTGTGGAGAATTTGGCCATAATGCATACTTTTGTTATGCTAAGTTAAGCAATAAACATAGTTATGCTGCCAACCTTCAAAGATCCAAAAGAAAATGGGTACCAAAGAAAGTTTAATTTTATAGGATTGGAGGCTCTTCACCCACTGTTCAAAATGGAGAATCAAATGATGAGTGGAGTTGCAGAATTTGAAAAGGCCATTGAATTTTAGAATTCATAAACTGTAACGTATTTTTATCCTTTTTATTATTTAACATGCTTTTACTAAGAGGAAGTTTGAATTTTGGATCTCTAATAATTATCCTTTCCTTCTTGCTTTTCTGAACACATTTATAAAACACGTGACACTAAATATGTTAACTATATTATTATTTGAATATATTGGGAGTTTTGTTAAAAGGAAGCATATAGATAGGGTGAGTTTTCCTTCTCTAAGTGTTCTGTGTTTTAGATAACAACATAAGATATCTTAAGAAGGCCAATTCCTTTTTAGTATCATCCTATTTGCTTTGCTTTTGAGAAATTTGATCTAAAAGGGAAGAGGGATGGGGGATTTTTATTTTGCTTTTAGTATATCTTTTTATCATGATGGCAAAAAAGGGGATAATGTTTGGATGCTTTGATTGAATGTTTGGATACTTTGATTGGTATTTGTTTTGATTGCCATCACGTACTTATTTAAATACTCTTATTTGAAATCACTTAGTTGTATAACAATTGGTATGTTTTTAACATTCAACATTTGGCATCCTGTGTGGTGTATTTGGTATCCAATTTTATGTTTTGACATTTGGTATTGACTGTGTATTTTCAAGTTTTGAATATTTTAGTATTACAACATCTTAGTTTTGTTATCATTTAGAAAGAGGGAAGAATGTTGTGCCAATGGGGAGAATGTTTGGAGAACATGAGACCCCAAGGCTTTGGTCTCACTCATCTACTTTGAATGATGTGTTTGAATGATAATAAAATCAAAAGAAGTCCTAATGATTGTATTTAAGTATTTTGTATCCTTTAAACAAACCCAACAAATGGTTAAGAGGGAGAATGAATGTAATGGACATTGAACAACTTTCAATGGGCATTCAAGTATTACAAATATTCCCAATAAGCATTGATCATACGTTAATAGGTATTGAGAAACACGCAACATGCATTGAACAAATGTTGCAGATGTCTAAAGCGTTATGGACCATCCAACAAGTATTGAGAAACTCGTCATGTGTTGGAGAAGTGATTCAGTTTGAGTTATGTTGAAACTTGCAACGGGCGTTGTGGTTTCATAATGGGCATTAATCATGACCTATCAATAGGTATTGCATATTCGTAACAGGTGTTGGAAAAGTGATCAACTTTGAGCCTTACTCCCTAAACCTTTCAACGGTGTTGCCTTTTCTCACCAAGTGTTGTAAAACTTTTCTAGATTGAGTTATAGCTTTTGAACCCTCCAACAAGGCACATTATAGACTCAACAAACATTGAAGGTATATTCAATGGGCATTGCGAATTCCCTAACAACCATTAAAGTACTTTTACAGTTATTGAAAAATAGAGCACCAAGTTTAGGCTTTCTGGAAAATCAACAACGAGCATTGTTCTTACTCCAATATGCATTGAGATCAAAGTCAACGACCATGGATATTAATAATGGGTGTTGGAAGTATTCGTTATAAGCTTAATAAGCATTGTTAAGAATCAACAGGCATTGTCACCTATATTGGCTAGTTTTGCAGAAAAGTTGTTAAACTAACATCAAGTATTTTAATGGCTAGTTTTGGAGTTTGGCTATATAAGGAGCATTTCTAAAGACTAGAATACATGATGAAACTTTGGAGAACATTTGCAAACAATTAGAGACAAGCTATAGTGCAAACCTTTTTGGTGTTGCTTTGTATTTAGGTAGAGTGAGAATTATTTTTATTACTCTTTGAGAATAGGTTTTCTTAAATAGTAAAAGTGTATTTACTGCCTAATTGAGGGATATTGACACTGTTTGGATCTATCCTTACTAGTCATTACTAAGGTTGGTATTGTACCTTATAAAATACTAAAAGGTTGGGTTGGCTTTTTTGTTCCTTATTAAATGAGAGTAATTGTAAAGGTTGTCATTGAGCTTGAAGAAGAGAAGGCTCTTCCTTAGCCTAAAAAAGGGAAGGTTTTTTTAAGTTTGGAAAAAGAATAAAAAAGACCTAAGTAAAAGTTTAGGTAGTAAAGTAAGCACATTATTAGACCACTATAAATCTTTACATTGATTTGTGGTTATTGCTTCTACATTGTGTGTTTGTCTTTTATTTATAATCCAATTCATCCCCTTCTTAGGTTGCTTCATCACAAAGAAATTTAGTTGGAAATATTGATTATAAGGTTGTGTGTTAGCCTTAAACACAAGTGTTTTTGGATTGGGTGTCAAACTAAATATTAAGTTAAAGAATGAGCTTGTAAAACTCCCAGTGTAACTTGAGTGATAGTGAAATACCCAATTGAATAATTGAAGAGTGGATGTAGGATTGGTTAATATCTGAATCATTATAATTTGCTTATATTTTAATCTTCTTACTTCCTTCTTTTCAAGCTTTTAATAACCTACTAACCTTAAAATTTTAAATTTACCATCAATTCAACCTCTTCTTTTTAGTCCATAACGACCAATAAGTAGTATAAGAGCTAAGTTTCAATTTCTAGGTTTAATTGCTCAAAAGATCATGGCCAATGAAACAATCCACTCTCATGTTAGACCTCACTTTAATGGAACTAATTATGCACATTAGAAGTATAGAATGAAGATATACCTTAATATTGATCTCATTGATGTATAGGATAATGTTGCAAAGGAATAGAAGCCACCTACTAAAATGGTAAATGGCTTTAAAGACCTTATTCCAAGAGTGGAATAGGTTGATGTATATGAAAAAGCTAATGGAAAAACTAAAAGGGTAATGACAATCCTTCTAAGTGCCCTTTCAAGAGAAGAATGTGAAATCCAACATTGCCAAAGTGTCTATGGCATTTGGAAAGCCTTGGTGAACTATCATAAAGGTACATGTAAATCAAATTAAGAAAGATACAATGTATGTGATAGAGTATGTGCTCTTTATGATGAAGCCAAATGAGAGCATAATCGAAGCAACTAATAAGCTTCTAGCTATAATCAACAAGTTGATAAAGCTTGAAAGACATTTGGCTTTGGAAAATATCAACCATAAGATCCTTAGCTCTTTTATTAGAAAAGTTTGGAGCTAGAGTTGCTAGTATTGAAGATGTCAATGAAGACATTAGTAAGATTTCAATCGATGTTCTCATTAGAAAGCTCCTCACTCATGAAATGACAACAAAAAGGATAAAGAACTAAAAAGACAAGAGAAAAGGAAGACATGAAGGATATTACTTTTAAAAGCACTTTAAAGGAGTAAGAGAATTAGGCAAGCATTAGTAATTCTAATGAATGTGATAAAGAAGATGAAGAGCTTACCATGGTATCCAAAGGAGTAAAAGAGCTGATGAGGAAAAGAAGAGAGATAAAGTCTAAGAAAAGCCTCATCAAACTTCAATAAAGAGGAGAATAATGATATGACTTATTATGAGTGTGGCAAACAAGGACTCAACAAATTGAATTGTCCCAAACTTAACAAGAAGAAGAAGAAATGTGACAAACAGAGAGAGAGAGAGAGAGAGAGAGAGAGAGAGAGACAGAGAGAGAGAGACCGAGAAGGCTTCAAAGATAATTGAGATGAGGATTCAAGTGAAGATGAAGAAGAAAATGAATTTGGCAACATATGCTTCATAGCACAAGAGGACTCATCAAATGAGGCAAGTTGTTCTTTTCAATCTTATGAGGAAAATAGCTTTGATGATGAAGATAATGAGCTTATGGATCTTGAGATGTGATCAATATCATTCTAAAATGAAATATTATAAGAAAAAATATTCTTAATTAGTGGAGGATTTTAAAAATTTGAATGATCTTATTTATAACTTGAAAACATCTAATGATAAATGCAAGAAGTCTTTATGTAAGGTCCAAAATTTGAATTTTAGGAAAATCTAGTGATCATAGCGATGTTAAGGATGTTTTCCCCTAATTTTATGTATATGATTATGAATTTTAATAATTTAATGATGATCAAATATATTTAAAATATTATATCATGTATATGTTAGTATTTTAATAAAAAATGATTTTATGTTAATAAGATTAGTATTTTAATTAAAGTTACATTTTTTTATTATGAATTAAGATTAAAGAGTTATGTTTAATGAATATTTTATATTTAAGATATTAAATTTAAATGAGCATATGATAATATTAAAATTTTTAAGATGAGTTTATATGAAGAAAATATATTTAATGATTTAAAGAATTAAAATATGAAATTAATTATTTAAGTACTAATTTAATCACGATTTTATAAAAATTAATGCAAGTTAAAATGAATATATAATTTAAATGATTTTAATATTAATTATATTACATGAATTTCATATATCAAATAAATTTTTATGAAATTTTAATTGAATTTATTAAGTTTATTGATTAAATTAATTTAATTAAGAATACTATGTGAATTAATTTAATTTAAAGTATTTGCTTATGAGAAATTAAGTTATTCATATAAGAAAATTTTATTAATTTTAAGAGATTAAGAAATATTTTATGTGATGAACATAATTAATTATGAAAAAGTTAGATTGTTTATATGAGAAGATTTTTATTAATTTTGAGAGTTTAAATTATTTATGAGACATATTTTATGCCATGAGAGGTAATTAATTATGAATAATTTATTATTTAAAATATGTAAATTTAAAATTATATTATAATTATATTTATGAGAATTCATTTAATTTTAGTTAATTTATGTACTTTATGAAAATTAATTTAATTATGATTGGAAAAATTGATTTCATGAAATTAAATATTTTGTGTAGTACATATTTTAATTATAAAAATTTTAATTATTGTATTACTACTATTGTTATATTATAATTATTTAAAAAATGAAGAAAAGAAATAAAAAAAAAAGGGAAATGAAAGCATTTAACAAGGAAAATAAGTAAAAAAAGAATAAGCTAAGTTGGTTTATAATCTCAAATAAAGTCAAAACAATTATTTGACATAAAGAATTAAAGAAAGAAGGGACACAACATCTCACACCATGCCACATAGAGAGAGAGAGAGAGAGAGAGAGAGAGAGAGAGGAAGTTTTGAGTCAAAATTTTGAATGGCTATAACTTTTCATCTAGAGTTTCATTTTGAGTGACCTATAACTTTTCAACTAGAGTTTAATCTTGAGTGATTCAAGTTTTTATGAAAAACTCTTTTCACAAACTTTCCATTTACATTTGATTTGCCTTAAAAGGATGTTGGACTGGAATGAAAAAGCCAGTCAAACTTTTTTTTTAATCGATTTTGAACAAACGGTAACTTGTATGAAATGTCGTCAACTCCTACAAACTTGTGGAAGACAGATCTATAAGATGACTATGGCTAATTTTCTAACAACCATCGACGGTAAACTCCAATCACAACACATGGTGGTTCGATACCAGTTTGATAAGACTAAATAGTAATTGATGCTAAAAAATCACATTATTTGCTCCAATCATGATAGGTTAATTTCATGAATTTTAAAGGTCTTGATAAGATTTTACAATTTTTATTTATTATTAATAATTATAAATTACATCCAAAGTATAAAATTGATGTTTTATATGAATTTCATTGCTAAAAAATCAATTATATACATGTAAAATAATTTTAGATAATTATTAATAGAGGAATTAAAGCTAATTGTATGTAAATTAAGGTTATATGCATTTTTGGACTAAATTAAAAGAATATAAAAAGTTCGAGGATATTTATGAAATTAAAATTTTAGAACAATTAATGGATAATTATTGTTGGTTATGATTATAATTTATGTTGTTATGTTGAAATTGTAGTAATGAGTTTAATTGAGGATATATATGTAGTAAATAGACTAAATTGGCAAGTTAATTAAAGTTGGTGACTTAAAGGATTAAGATGTTTAATATGAAATTAATGATAGTTATATATATATATATATATATATTATGAGATTTTATTTGACAATGGACCCGAATATTGAAAGTTGTATAAGTAAATGTTGCTTTTGGAAGTTTGGACTTAGTGTCTTTATGGGCCTTTTGGCTAATAATAGGTTGAGTTTAAATAACTGTCCATAGTTTTTGTATTTTTATTATATTAATATAGATTTATTTACATGGTTAAGTGCATGTGATACTAAGGATCAAGGATAAAGAATGAGATATAATTAAGGATTAACAATGACAAGTAAGGGGTTTTATGATGGTTTTTAATATCCATTGCGTACATGCATCATAGTTTTATATATGGGCCATAGTAGGCCAAATTATGTTAATATAAAGTCATACACCTTTTTTTTATGGATGAAATGATATGCCATGATATAAATGTTATGTTTAAATGTTATAAGATGTAAGAATAGTTCAGGGAAAAAATGGAAATCCAAAAAGGCATAACTAGCTAGTTAAGGGATTAAGACCTATATGACATTAATGATATGTTACGTATACATGATACAACCGATGAGAAAACTCTCTTGTGAAAGAGAAAGATGCAGTTGGTAAGGCAACTCTCCAACGAGCACGTGATTGGTGAGACAACTCTTTTGCACCATAAAGATAAATAAACTAAGTAGAGATTCCTATGGACTTGATCATTTATGTGTAATAACAAGGTATATAAATGTTATATGCAGATTATGTTCCATTTAGTTAGAATTGCATTCATGTAGAGGCATGTGAGTACACATATGGACATATATAATTCCTCACTAAGTTTTCCATAGCGAACTCAACCCTTCACACATTTAGGTGTTTTGTAAGTTAAGCATAGGATTGATGCCATGGTTTCATGCTTAAGAGTGAAGACTTAAGTTATGTATTATATATATGTTAAGGCACTATACTTATTTCTCGTAATTGCCTAAGTCATTATGTATAAATGTTAATGAGGATTATATATAATTAAGAAAATTATTATGTGTTTTATATTCATAGATATCTTCACAATGTCCTTAAGTATATTATGAATGTCTAGAATGAGTTTCTGTATATAAGAGTTAAATGTTAATGCTTAAGATACTTATATAATAATATTATATGTGAAAGGATTATATGATAATGATTATGACATATAATGAGACTAACATAATATGATTTTAAGAATGAATACCATAATTCTAAGGATAGTTTTATAGGAACTTGTTATAAATATATGATTTATATCATGAAAGAAAGAAAAGAAAGAGTAAGAAAAGATAATAAATATCATGCTTTAAGAAATATTTAGAGATTGACTCTCATAATTTTATTCCCTAGAATTTAAGGTGATTATTGCATATTACAAAAGTCTACAAAGTGATTAAGTAATATAATGGTAAGTCAAGATCATTCCCATCAGGATAGATCCACACAAGTATCAACAAATTCTTAATTTTCCAATTATCTAGTGACTAAAATATTATGAGCAAAATAAATAAAAATTAAAATAGCAAAAATAATAAAACAAAGCTGAAATGAATTGAAAGAAACTATTATGTAAAATGAGTTTTAGGGAATTCAAGTTCACCACAATACTATTCCAGAAATATATCATGAGATTTGGTTTAATTATGATTCGATTGATATTAAAGATAGATTTTCTTAATTTTTCCAATACTTTTTTTCAAGCAATATTAAATTTGTTGGACTAGGTTGGTTAACCCTAAGTCCTAGACCTCTTTTGATATTAACAAAGGAGATTGACCAATTTTAATGTTTCCATTAAATGTTGTTTTGCAGAATTAAGTTAGACTTTCAATTGGAAGTTGGATGGATTTCACAATCTTCAAGAAGGCAAAGTTCATCCAAATTTGCAGTCAGTGATTTGCAATTTGCAACCGCAACATAGCTCAAGACAGGGTGAAACTCGGTCAGACAGATTTGCGGGCATCGTCGCTGCTGTGACTCATCCAAAGATGGGAGTGTCATAGTTACAGACGAATTCATGATCAATGTCGCGCATCAGTCGCGACAAGCAACTTTCATAGTGACTGAAGAGGGAACCAAATCCACAATCATAGCGTTCCAAGTGTCTCAGGTATCCGTTGAAGAACAAATTCAAGAGGACGACATTGTAGGTAGCGACTGCGATTCATAAAGATGTAAATTCTCCTTTAAACAGAATAATTTGCGTCTCAGTTGTGCCCTATACAAGGGCTGATCACAACCGCGACTTTTGTGGGCAGTTAAAAAGCAACAACTATCTTTTCCTGATGGACCAATGAGGAGCTAACATGTGGACTAGTCGTTAGACACAAACGGGGTTTTCCACTGTAATTTTTGGTTCCCATATGGAAATTGGTATGTCGCGACTGCGAATAACCAGTAGTGATTGCGACTTCCGTCTGACATGCAATTAATGCAAAATCTGCCCAACATGTCTTAAAGATTTGATGAGTTTCATAGTCTAATGTCCCTTTAGTGGGTATGAGGTATGAATACTCCACCAAACAATTGTTAATAAGAGATAGAAAGAAAATTTATTACTTGTGTAAAAGCTCTTGCAATTTAACTGCTCAATTTGTTCTATTCTTTATGAGATTGAGATTGTTGGGTGTGAGCAATAAACACCAATTGTAAAAGGTTTTAGTGTGAGCTTGTGAAAACACTTGAGAGAGGTTTTAGTATGAGCCTTAGAAAACACTTGTAAGAGAGGTGATTGTGTGAGCCTTGAAAACACAAAGTGTAAAAGTTAGGTATGTGCTTGGAAATACCATTTTGAGTGAGTAAAACACCCAATTGCCGATAATTGGGGAGTGGATGTAGGCTTGGTTAATACCCGAACCACTATAAATCTTTGTGTCTCCTTTCTACTCTATCTTTATCCCTCACTTCATTTTTTTTAAAAACACCAATTCAACCCCCCTTCTTAGTGCCTAGGGCTAACAAGTGGTATCAGAGCTTGGACTCATAAACAAGCCTTAATTGGGTGAGCAAGGATCATGGCACAAGAGGGAATCCATTCACACCTCAAGCCCTACTTTGATGGATCTGACTATATTCATTAGAAGAATAGGATGAAGATTTATCTTGACACAAATGTAGTGGACCCTTGGGATGTAATTGTCAAAAAATGAAAGCAACCCACTAAAGTAGTGGATGGAATTAAAGAACTCATTCCAAGAGAAGATTGGGTTGAAGCCCATTGGAGGTCAAATGGCAAGAATAAGAGGGCAATGGCTATTCTTCTAAGCTTTCTCTTTATGGAAGAGATTGGAAGAGTGCAACATTGCCAAACAGCTTATGCCATTTGGAAGACTCTTGAAAACTATAATGAGGGCACAACACTTGTTAAATCAGGTAGATTGGAGATGTACTTGACGGAATGGGAGCTCTTCATGATGAAATACCATGAAAGCATCACCGAAATGATGAATAGACTTTTATCCATCATCACAAACATAAAGAAATTTGGAAGAACTCTCACCAACTATGAGGTAAACACGAAAATCCTTAAAACTCCTCTATTTAGATAAGTTTGGTGTAAGAGTGTGCAACATTCAAGAGTCTAACCTGGAGATTAGAAAGGTTCCTATGGATGTGTTAATAGGCAAACTTTTAACTCAATAGTTAGCCTTACAAAAGGATGAGCAAATCAAAAAATTAAGGGGCCCATAAGAAAAATCATAAAAGAAAGAAGAACCTTGACACTCAAATCCTCAACCAAGGAGAAGGAGGTATAAACTACATTAAGTGATGAAGAGAGTGACAAAAAAGAAGAAGAGCTAGCAATGCTCTCAAAAAGGACTAAGGAGTTAATTAAAAAAAGAAAAGAGAGGAAAAGCATCAAGAAGACAACTCCTAATCTTAGATAGAGATCTAATGAAGTCACTTGCTATGATTGTGGTAAGCAAGGCCACATCAAATATGATTGTACCAAGATAAAGAAAAAGAAGAGAGGGGATAAGGAGAAGAAGAAACGTTTCTCAACCACTTAGGATAATAGCTTAAGTGAAAAAGAAGAACAAGAAGAAGTTGCCAACATTTGCTTCATGGCACAAGAAGACTCTCCAAATAAGGTAAGTACTTCATCCCACTCTCATTCAGATTTTAATGATTTTGATGAGGTGGATGAAGAGCTTGTAGAGGCTTTTACTATGAGATGTGACAAATACAAGTCACAAATGTAGTCTTACAAAAAAAAAAAGTCTAAAATTAGAGGATAATTATAGATTCCTCAATGATCTTGTAAACGAATTGAGAGCATCAAATGATGAGCTCAAAAAATCTATGAAAAATATTTCTAAGACATCAACTACTTTCGTAACATTAAGAAAAGAGAATGGCTCTTTAAAAGGGGGAGTCATTGAGCTTAGAAGCTCAATCTTTGAGTTTCATAAAGGAAGGAAGCCTTAGACACATTGATTATGTCTCAAAGGCCACCATTGATTGGACATGGTTTAGGCTTCAATAATGCTTCCTCATCCACATCATCTCACACTACATTCATTAGAGCATCAAAACCTCAAACTTCAAGTGTTAAGGTAATTAGGAAGAAAAGTACTCCTAGCACTAAGCTACCTATGCCTAAGGGCAAAGGAAAGGCTCCCCAAAGCTCAAGAGCCAAGACTCAAAGAGCAAACCATGCCTATTTATACAACAAAAAGTATGCTCACACACACAAACAAAAACAATCTTTTACTACTCCACATTACTCATGCACATGTATGCACTCACATAATCAAAGTATGAGAAGGACTCTTATTCATACTAAGTTTGTGCATAGGAGAAAGACTCACAAGTCTAAACTCTAATGTCACTATTGCATGAAAGTTGGGCATATTAATATTCATTGTTATAATAGGAAGGCTCACCTCAAATTAAAGGACCCTTCAACTCCTAACCTTATAGGACCCAAGTATGCTTAGGTACCTAAGAAAAAGTGATTTTCTTGTACTGTGTATGCATTTGTGGCAACCACAAATAAATCAAGCAATTGACATGTGGATAGTGGATGTTCTAAGCATATGATGGGAAATAAAAAGCTATTCACGACATTAAAGGAAAAAGAAGGTGGAAATGTCACATTTGGTAACAATGCCAAGGGTAAGGCAATTGGCATTAGAACCATTGGTAAAAATTGTTGTTCTTTGATGGATAATGTCTTATTATTAATGGCTTACAACATAATTTATTGAGTATAAGTCAATTGTGTGGCAAAGGTAATAAAGTCACCTTTAATCCTAGGGAATGTCGAGTCACCACATTAGTGGATGATGAGGTTATTTTCAAGGGTGAAAGGAAAGGCAATACCTACTCAATTGACTTAGAGAATTTGGCTAGCCAATATTTTAAGTGTCTTACGTCTTTGAGTAATGAAACTTAGTTATGACATAAAAGGTTTGGACAAGCAAGCATGGATCTTCTACAAAACCTATCTAAAGGAAAGTTAGTAAAAGGCCTTCCCAAGCTAAATTTCACTAAAGACATGGCATGTGGTCCTTGCCAAATGGGGAAGCAACATCAAGCCTCCCACAAAGCTAAAAATGTTGTAAGTTCATCTAGAGCCCTTCAACTAATTCATATAGACTTAATAGGACCCCCTAGAAGTGCTAGCTTAAGTGGAAAACATTATGCACTAGTCCTAATTGATTATTATTCTAGGTTTACTTAGGTATCATTTCTAGATCATGAGAATGGCACTTTTGATTCTTTCAAAAGCTTTACAAAAAGAATTCAAAATGAAAAGGGTTACTTCATTTCTTTTATAAGAAGTCACCATGGAAAAGAATTTCAAAATGAGTCTTTTGAAACCTATTATTCTGAGAATGAGATCTTGCATAATTTTTCAACTTCTAGAACACCACAACAAAATGGTGTTGTAGAGAGGAAAAATAGAACACTAGTAGAAATAGCTATAAGCATGCTTAATTAGTATTCTTTATCGAATTACTTTTGGGCCAAAGTCATTAATACTTCGTGTTATATTGCAAATAGATTTTTTAGAATACCTATTCTTAATAAAAATATCTTATGAGCTATGGAATGGAAAAAAACCTAAGATATCATACCTAAGAGTATTTGGATGCAAGTGCTATATATTGAATACCAAGGATAATCTTGGGAAATTTGATTCCAAGACCAATGAAGGTATATTCTTAGGCTATTCCATCTCAAGCAAGGTGTATAAAGTCTTTAATACGAGTTCAATGGTAGTTGAAGAGTCTATGAATGTTATTTTTGATGAATCTAGTAAACTTGATCTTGGGAAAGGTATTTTTGTTGATTATCTTATAGGTAACCTTGAAAAATTAGAGTTAAAAGACAATGCAAGAAAAGAGGATAAAGATAAGGAAGAAGGTGAAACATCTAGAGTGGATGAGGAACCACAACAATAATAAGAAGTTGAGCCAAGTCAAGATCTACCCAAGGATTGGAGATTCTCCAAGGATCACCCCAAAGATTTAATAATTAGTGATACCTCTAAGGGTGTAAGTACTAGATCTCAACTTAATCTTTTAGATAATAATCTTGCTTTTGTTTCTCAATTTGATCCAAAATCCATTGATGAGGCTCTTGATGATGAGAGTTGGGAGCTTGCTATGCTAGAGGAACTCAATTAATTTGAAAGAAACAAGGTATGGGAACTTGTCCCTCAGCCTAAAGAACACTCCATTGTAGGTTGCAAATGGGTGTTTAGGAACAAGTTAGATGAGCAAGGTCTTATCACAAGGAATAAAGCTAGATTGGTTGCTAAGGGATACAACCAAGAGGAAGACATAGATTATGATGAGACTTTTGCCCCCCGTTCTAAGATTATAGGCCATTAGGATACTTTTAGCTTTTGCATGCCACATGAATTTTAAGCTTTTTCAAATTGATGTAAAAAGTGCATTTTTGGATGAAATTATTGAGGAAGAAATCTATGTTGAACAACCTCTTAGTTTTGAGTTTTCCCAATCATGTTTTAAATTGAACAACATCTTATATGGATTGAAACAAGCTTAAATCGCTTGGTATAAATGGCTTAGTTCATTCCTTTTAAAATATGATTTTAAAAAAGGAAAGGTAAACCTCACAGTATTTTTTAAGAAGCACAAGCATGATATACTAATTGTGCAAATTTATGTTGATGATATCATTTTTGGTGCTACTAATGGGTATTTTTGTGAGGATTTTGCTAAGTTTATGTCTAGAAAATTCAAAATGAGCATGATGAGAGAGCTTAAGTTCTTTCTCGATCTACAAATCAAGCAAACCAAAGAAGAGATCTTCATCAACCAAGCTAAATACACAAGGGAGATACTTAAGAAGTTTGGCATGGATGGTTGCAAAGTAGTCAAAACCCCCATGAGTGGTACCATTAAGTTAGACAAAGATGAATAAGGTAAGACGGCAGATGAAAAGAGATATCGAGGTATGATCGGATCTCTACTTTGTCTTACTGCTTCTAGGCTGGATATCATGTTTAGTATATGTATGTGTGCTAGGTTCCAATCCTCTCCTAAAGGGTCACATTTAATTGTTGTTAAAAGAATTTTCAAATATTTCCATGACACATTAAACTTAGGATTATGGTATCCTAGGGACTCATCTTTTAGTCTCATAGGTTATTCGTATGCGAATTATGCAGGTAGTCTCTTAGATAGAAAGAGCACCTCTAGAACTTGCCAATTTATAGGAAAATGTCTAGTATCCTAGTTTAGCAAAAAGTAAGTGTCGGTTTCCTTATCCATATTAGAAGCTGAGTATGTTGCTACAGGTTGTTGTTACACCCAAGTCCTTTGGATGAAACAACAATTGAAGGATTTTGGCAAAGTGATTGATCACATTCCTATTAAATGTGATAACATTAGTGCTATCAATCTCCCTAAGAATCCCATCTAACACTTTAGGAGTAAACACATAGACATTAGACATCGTTTTCTAAGAGATCATGTGCAAAAGGGTGATGTTGTATTAGAATTTATTGGCACAAATCATCAACTTGCAAATATTTTCACTAAACCTCTCAATGAAGAAAGATTAAACTTCATTAAGAGAGAATTGAAAATGCTTGATGGAAGCTCCCTAAAGTGAAAATTTGATCTTATGTGTTGATTGTATGTCTTGTGTTTTTCTGTGACATATTTCAAGTGGATCACCATTTTGAATTTTTCAAAAACTAAATCTCCTTTCTATCCTTGTTGCCTTGTAATTCGCAGTCGCTATATATTGTTCACGGTCACAAATTTACGATCCATTCACTTGGCAGGCAATGGTCAATTCGCAGTCGCAACTATCATTCTCCACTTCAAATTTTGGTAAAGAATTCAAATTTTTTACCTTTGAAGCACATATTCCAGAGGAAAAATTTGTCTGTTACTCATAATTTTTGAAATTCGCGATCGCAACTCCGGAATTTATGGATGCAAATTAGGGTAACTGCCTAGGCATTACATGATTTGACTGCCAACCATTTCCATCTCTTCATCAATGTATTTCTGGCCATTTCTAGTTGTTTATAGAGACCCCAAATGGCTATAAATACCCTCTAAAACAGTAACATCCTCACTTCACTTCCAACGTCAAATTCTCTCTCTCAAAATTATCTCGAACTCTAAAAATCTCTCAAACTCCTCTTATAGCTCCTAAGAAAATGTCTAGAGCAGAAAAAGGCAAGGCCATGGCTCAACCTTCTGCCCCTCTTGCTCTTCACCTTATGAAAGGTATTACCAAAGAGGAGAAAGACTGTTACAAAGGAAACTCCTCCAAAACAATCCTTCCCAACAAAATCCCTTTAACTTTCTTGCTAGAGACGTTTGGGTTAACGAAGAAACTCGTGCATTCCTATCAAACTTGGCCTGGATCGAGTTTATCTTTCACATAAACCTAGATATGGAGAAGTGGTTAGAGAATTCATATGTATGGTACAACTCAGTTGTAAAGCAAATTCATGAACAACCCAATACGGGTTAGTTTTTCGAGCTTTTGGTGACCCCCATTTCATTACTTTCAACCAACTTTCCTTACTTTTCAGCCCTTAAGTCAGAGAACACATACCTTTCATAATCTCCGCACTTAACATTATTTACTTCAAGTTTTGGTTGGAAATCTCAATTGAAACTAAACATTGCCCCAAAACCTTGTTGGCCAAACACATTAAAACCTTACCATTTTGGATACTTCATTATATCATCACCTTCTCAGTTAATGGTAGAGGTGATGGAAATGAAAATGTATCATAAAAAGACTTGGCATTTCTTTTCTGCCTTGTCAAGAACAAGCCAATCCAAACTGGTAGGTATCTTGTGGATCAATTAATCTTTATGAGCACTAAGCCTAAAAGCCAATTCCTTATTCCATGCCACATCACAGCCATATATCAATATGTAGGAACTCTTAATAAGGATGATAAAAAGTTACAATCACTCTAACTTCACATTTATGCATTGTTTTCCCTTAGGATTAATCTAAGTTGTCAAAATAAAAAAGGGGGAGATTGTTGGACTAGATTGGTTAACCCTAAATCCTGGACCTCTTTTGATCTTGACGAATGAGATTGATCAATTCTAATATTTACATTAAGTGTTATTTTGTAGAATTAAGTTAGACTTTCAATTGAAAGTTGGATAGATTTCTTAATCTTCAAGAAGGCAAAGTTCATCCAAATTCGCGATTAGTGATTTGTAATTCGGGACCGTGACATAGCTCAAGATAGGGTGAAACTAGGTTAGATGGATTCGCGGGCATCGTCGCTATTGCGACTCATCCAAAGATGGGAGTGTCATAGTCACAGATGAATTTGTGATCAATGTTGTGCATCAGTCGTGATTGTAACTTTCATAGTGACTGAAGAGGGAACAAAGTCCACTACCATAATGTGCCAGTATCCCAGGTATCCATTGAAGATTTCGCGAGGGTGACATTGTGGGTAGTGGCCGCGATTCATAAAGATGAAAATTCTCCTTTGTGACCATAACTTTTATGGGCAGTTAGAGAGCAACAACTATATTTTCCTGATGGACCAATGAGGAGCTGACATGTGGACTAGTCGAGGTTTTTCGCTACAATTTTTAGCTCCTGTATGGAAATTGGTATGTCACGACCACGAATAATCAGTAGTGACCATGACTCCCGCCTGAATGCAATTAATGCAAAATCTACTTAGCATGTCTTGAAGATTTAATGAGTTTCATAGTCTAATGTCTCTTTGGTGCGGATAGAGTATAAATACTTTACCAAACAGTTGTTAATAAGAGATAGAAAGAGAATTCATTACTTATGTAAAAGCTCTTGCAATTTAGCTACTCAATTTGTTCTATTCTTTATGAGATTGGGATTGTTGGGTGTGAGCATTAAACACCAGTTGTAAAAGGTTTTAGTGTGAACTTGTGAAAACACTTAAGAGAGGTTTTAGTGTGATCCTTAGAAAACACTTATAAGAGAGGTTATTATGTGAGGCTTAGAAACATAAAGTCTAAAATTTAGGTGTGAGCTTGAAAACACCATTTTAAGTGAGTGAAACACCCAATTGCAGGAAATTGGGGAGTGGACGTAGGGTTGGTTAATACTCAAACCATTATAAATCTTCATGTCTCCTTGCTGCCCTATATTTATCCCTCACTTCATTTTCTTTAAAAACACCAATTCAACCCCCCTTTTTGGTGCCTAGGGCCAACAAAATTATTCTTATTGAAATTATGCCTACTATAGTGGTCATAAAATCCAATAAAAATTTATTAACTTCTCTGAATAATCCTTCAACATCTCTAAAAGGTCAAACCTACTTTCATGGTCTCAATCTTCTAGTTTAATATGTTAGGGCTAACTCTAGATTTTCGCTTTTACTCCATCATTTAAAGTCTCAAAAATAACATATATGTGACCATCATACATACAAGAAAACAAAGCTTAAACGCATTAAATAAAGACATCCATCATGAATTAAATTGAAGTCACTTTCTATAATCACGAAATACATATTTTGCTTTAATCCTAATCCATATAATTAAAGAATTAGTTCAACATGGGAAAAAAGAAAGAATAAATGAATAAATAATTCATTAGTCCCATAGTATTCGAGTTTTTCAAAGAAAAAGTCCTACTAATCTAAACTAATGAAAACCGAAGAAATAAATTTCTCCAATCTTCACAAAATCTTCACCAAATTTTGTGTAGAGATTGGATCCACACTTCTATCTTAAAAGTCTACTTTGTTTTTTCTTAACAAGTCTCCTTTTTGGATAAGGTGTTTTGTCCTTTTTAAAAGCAAACTAAAATACTTTTTAAAATTTTGTATCTAACGACTTGCATGGCTAGTATAATGGACTATACTGTTGCATATACGCTTTTGCTAATTATGATATGTTATTGCGGTTTGGTTAACTCCCCATTATCTGAATCATGGGCCATGCACCACTACCATTTTTGGAAAGCTTAATTTTATCTCCTTTTTGAGATTTTCCTACGTGAATATTAAATAATAGAAATAAACTAAATTCAGAATAAAAGCACTACAAGAATAAGAAATACTCCTAATTTAAATACAAATATATGTGTAAAATTACACATCAAATTCTTTGAAACTTAGAGTGTTGCTTGTCCTCAACCAAAGAAAAGAATAAATAAGAGGCTTGGCAAATCACAACCTTAAGTTCTTGAATTTAGAAAGCTCAATAATGTTCCCGCTTAATTTACTCAAAACAAAATTTATAATATTGAAGTTCACTCTCAAAACTTATAAGTAATTTTGAGCATAGATTGACTAAGAAACATGTAAAAATCACAATACACCTTTTACATGATGCAATTCAAAAATAAACGAAACACATGCTAGAATTCTTAAGTCTCTTCCTAAAATAATATTATGTGTAATTTTTTAAGCAAAAACACACAATCAATCTCCATTAACGTAATTACACACCTTTTCAAAAAAGGTCTTTATTGGCTTACAATATAGCACTTAGAGAGTGGCTCGCCAATGAAAAGGATAAAAATGGTGCAAACAAGAGACTCTAATAATGAAAATTATCAAGTAGCTGTGAGAATTCCCGTAAATACAAAAAGAAAATTCCAACTCATTTAGATCACATCCCTTTTGTATTCACTTAGCAACAATCACTCAATTACTCAAAATTCAACACAAGCCTTAAAAGTAATTTTATAGTATAATACTTCTCACATACAAGTGTAAGCTATAATCAATTTAAGCATTTAATCTAAAAAAACATAACAATTCTCAATTTTGTTTGCTTTTCTTTTTCCTTTTTTTATTTTTTCTTAGTCAACTTTTTTTTAATCCATATAACAATCAATTCATATAGATGAAAGTATTACGCTTTTCAAATTTTCCTTCTCACATATCAAACACTTGCAAATATACTCAAATATACACATAAGAAGGAAACTTCAACTTACATAAATAACAAAAATTCTTATTATATACAAGTTTCAATCATTTGATTCTCTCAGTGGATAGGCTATGACGATGGATTATATGGTGATATAGTTAAGGCGGCCAAGAAAGACTTACATACATTATTAGAGTGCATTTTTTAAGGCTTAAAATGGGTGCAAGGCATAAAGATTATATAGTTATAAAGGGGGCTAAATGGGCTTACACAGAGAATGCCAAAATCCTTTTCTTGATGTAGTGCAAATTAAAATTTCACCTCAAAAGTTTGTATGTCTTGTTATAGAATTAGTAGAAAAATCTTTTAACATCTTAGCATGCATATGCCTGAAATTAAACAAGCATTCAATTCCCTAAATGTAATGATTCAAGCAAATTTATTAATCATCATAGACAAAAAAATCACTCACTCATTTATCAAGTTATTTCAAATGTTTAACTTCCTAATAAGATATTCATACAAAGTTCCACAAAAAAACATTCTAAAATTCATAAGTCATGAAAAGGTCAATTTCAAGTTAATTTTACTTTACACTTAAGGAAACAACCACACTAAAAAGGAATAAATCATTAAAATTAACAAATTAGCAAATCACAATTCCCTTTTACAATTATAGTAATTCTAAAAAAAATTAAAAGAATAAATCCAATTTTAAAATCTCAAACAAAAAAGAATGAAAGAATTAATTCAAGTTGCCCCTCCCCCCAAATTTAAATTAAACAATGTCCTCAATATTTAACAATTCAAATGCAATGACAAAAAGAAATGTACTTCCTTGATCATGTGATTTTGACATGACTCAATGCCAAGTTGTTGCCCAAAATTGTCCATTTTAATAAATAAAATTCATTTTAGCAATGCAACCTTCCTTCACCAATGAACTAGGACTTACAAGATTAGTGCATAATCTCAAAATGTAATTTTTTTTTTATAATAGATCCTAACACAAGTGGATGGGCTATTGCATGGTCCATACCTAGCCATGCAACTAAAATTTACCTAAATATCACTCATCCATTACACATACAAACCACAAAATTTCCAACTAACACATAATCAACAAATGAGCACAAATTCTCAATAACCATAATTCTCATTATCAACAAAATTCCTAAAACACATTCCAACACATTTAATTAATAAAAAATTCATACAACTAAAACACATTTATAAAAAAAACTAACATTCAAATTAGAAGTAGCTGAACTAATAAAATTACTTATACTATAAACCTACAATAATTATAAACACGAAAGACTAGAATAATAGTACTAACAAAATACCATATTAATTGTTTCAAATTCAAAAAAATAGAAGAAGAAGAAATTAAATTGGTGAAATTAAAGGTTCACTAGTTTAATGGAGGAAGGGGTTAATGGAATCTCATGTGTGGAAAATACGCAGCTAGATGATTTGATATCAATTGCAACTTGTTGTTTAGCTGATTCAAATACTCTATGACTTAAGAATTTGTTGGTGCCTAAGCTATGACAGCTTTAAGATCCTCTTTTTGTTCTTCTTCTTTAATTACCTGCCATGCTAGCACATAAGAGCTCCCCACCTTTTTACATAGCTGGATCTACACCAGGGTAGTCTAAGTACTTTACCATGATGGCATGCTCTGACTTAGTGGTTTGGTGTAAAAAATTTGTAAAGAACATTACAACAGTAGTAATTATAAAGCTGGCTATTATTTTCTTGAAGTGACCTTTGTTACTACTTGTGGTTGGTAAAGGAACCACACATCATAGTTGGGCCTTTATCCTTACACCATACACCATAGAAATTTGTTTTTTTTTTTATGATCAAACCTATATTTTTACCTTGAGCAAATGGTGTACATCAATTATAAGCATCATATTCTAGATCTTTGGATACAGAGCTCGATGATGAAAATCACTGAACACATCGCCAAAATGTGAGGGGAATTGCCAATAGAAAGGATAAAGGCCTTACAAAACCTTAGAGAAGTTCAAGCCAAGCCTAAAACTAAAAGCCTAAAGACAAGTCCACAACCACAGCCCAAATTACTAGTTTGAGCATATGGGCTGTATAACCCACAAAGGTAGGGTTGTACAATAAACAACTAGGGTTGTACAACCCTTCCCTAAACCTTTGTGGGTTGTACAACCCTCCCCTAAACCCTTGCCTTTGGCATCTTTTGGAACTGGTCTCCCTTTAAACCTTAGGGTTGTACAACCTTGACAAAATAGATGTACAACTCATTTTTTTGGCTATATATCCCGTGTGCAAACCCTAATTTCAGGATATTTATCTCATGCTCTGTGATTAGTTGTGTTTATGGTGTGATCAGAACCATTTTAAGGTCTAGTGCACTCATTAATCACTTATAAATACCCCTTTCATTTGAAGAGAAGAGGAGGCTTGGACAACCTTAAAGTTTCTTTATTAAAATTTACTCTTAGGCACCTTTTAATATAGAAACCCTAACTCATCCTAACTCATTTCAAGATAGAACAAGGCCTTAATCTTGCACCACTTAGGCATTCCTTAGCATTTTGAAGGATATTGAATATATGATGTGCTTTTGAGGGCAAAGGAACACCACAGGAAACATCCAAAACTCTATCTCCCACTTCTTCTTCCCTCTTTTCTTTTCTTTTTGTTTAAAAGAAACTTAGAATTTAGGGGTTGTATAACTTATCATTCTAGGTTGTACAACCCTGATTTCTTAGGCATAATTTTACAAAATTATTCTCTTTTCATTTAAGTTTCTTTTTATCAAGGAAATATTTTTATGTTGTTTTTATCACTCCAGTGGTAGAATAGGGTAAGGCTAGATAACCAAAGACCCATATTCATTTCAAAATAAGGTTTTTGATGGGTTTTAAAGTGGTTTTTATGGTTCATTCAACCTTAGTGTTTATGTTTTTTCTTATTGGTTTGATGATGATTTTGATTATGTTTCAATCACCTTAAGGTAGTGACCAAGTAAAAAACCTATGGTTCCAATGATTTTGAAAGCTTCTTTTGTGTTTATGGCTATACTTAAAACATATGAATAGTATCTTAGCCATTTACCCTTTTCTTTAATTTGCATTCTAACCCACTTAATGGTTAGTAGTGCCCATAGATGCTTAGCTTTTTGTGAGTAGTGAGACAAAGTTCATCAACCCTAAGATCTCTCATTTGTGATGACTATTGCCTTAGGCCATTCAATATCCTCTAAGTATGTCTTGCATTCTATGTTCATCCCTTTATTTGTTTATGATTTATGCATTTTAATTCTGTTTTGCTTACTAATTAAAGATGAGAAAGGATGTTCATTATGTACTCAGATATATGCCTAGTCACCTTAACATGTGAGACATGGTAATGTGGCTTATTTATGTGTTTCACCTTTTTTTTTTTTTCATCCTATTGCTATTTGATTATAGGCTTTTTTTCCTTTCTTTAGGTGTAGGTGTTCTTACTTGGGTTAGACCATGAATTTGGTCTCGATTATTATCTTATTATGTAATGGGTGATTTTGCTTGGATGAATATATGGATATGCAAGAGGATCATTATACCATGATGCATGAGCCCCTTACTCCTTTAAGATGATTATGCTTGGATGAATGAATGAATATGCATGATGATCCCTATGCCATGACACATAACCCCTCTTCCCTTTGAAATAGATGACTTGACTCAGCTAAATGAATTGTGATTAGATGTATGTTTAGGGTCATTAATTGGACTAATAAATAACTCTATTAAAATATTTAAAGTGAGCCAAAGTTGCTTAAAGGTCGGATTCTACTATTTGAGTAGTTTAAAGGTGCCTAACCTCTCCCCAAGCTATACCAAATTTTTGAACACAATCTCTTATGGGGTAAAGACGAAATGGGCCTTCTAATTGACTTAACTTAGGTTTAGATTTTGCCTTCCTCAGATTCTTATCCTGACTGAAGTCGTGTGGTGACTCCACATTTCCTAGGGATGGTACCAATGTATTATCCTACTTTTGGTCCCCTGATAACCATCATTTTAGACTATAGGCTTTGACATTGTGTAAGACCTAAAGGATCCACGATTCATCCAAACTCATGCCATATCTTGGGGTTATTACAAAAGTAAAAACCCCTGTCCTCTTGATCCCTTATTAATCGATAAAAAGATAAAGCCACAAGTAAGATTCCACTAATTTAAACAAAATCACCATCGATAATGTACTTATAGTACCCCACTAGGGACTCGAATTAACTTTATGTTCAATCTCTAGTTCACTTTTAATGTTTTAAACTTGTTATTGAGTAAGTCCATTGCATTCATGTGCCCTCGAAACTTAACCACAATCATTAGGTTACTCTTAGATAAATCGATGGTTCTCCAAACTTGAGACTTAAGCTCCATTCGGGTTTAAGAGATTATGAGGGGGATTTATCACTTATGAGCCTAGTATATTCAGGTATATATAATGAGGGATCATGAAAATTGCCTCCTAAGCTTATGAGAGCCATTAACTGTAATATCCTCTCAACCATTAGGCCCATGTTGGAGCTAATAACACCTTGGAATAGGGCACCCCACTTATTTACATTTCTTCCTCAACGAAGAGTGAAAAGTCCTTAAAGAACATGGTTAGGCATCCCTAATGTAAGCATGAATGTTTACCTACCCATCTTGATGTAATTTTTCCCTACTTTTAAATACTTATGTATTCCTTTTTCGCCACCATGTAGATACATTTTTTGTACATCCCTTTCTCCTTAAAGGGATTTGCTTCCTTGTACATATTTCTTTAAGTAATACAAAGAGTTCTTCGTTTTAGTGCCTTTGTGTATATGTTCTTTTAAGTCTCTAACTCTTTCCAATTTGAGGAGAACCCACACATTCTTTACCCCATGATGGTTTAAGAATGAAACCCCACTTAGGAAAGAGCCATTAGACATTGTGTGTGGGAGAAATAAGGATGGAAGAATTTTGTGCAAAATGATTTATGAATAACATGTATCCATGCATTGATTACTTGTTCATGCATCATACTGATAACCCTTGTCTTGCAGCCCTCATAGCTCTATCTAAACCCTCATGAAAAAGAAAGGGCAATCGACTTGCTAGAAAGAGTAAAACTATGAGTCCAAGATAGAAAGTCAACCTAATCATAATGCAAACCATACCATTAGAGATTTTGGAAAAAATGATGGTTGACTTCATTTACAAGATGGAAAAAAGGATTATTGAGGAAGTGAAAAAGCACATCAATGAGATTCTAAAAAAGGGGGGAGACCTCTACTAATAGATCTAATAAAGGGAAAACACCAATGAAAGTGCCCCAACTTATGGTGATTGATGATGTTTTATTTGGGATGAAAGAATACCATGAAATTAAGTTTGCTAAGGAAGTGAGAAGTACAACTGCTATTCTAGACAAACCCCTAGAAAGCAAGAAGGAGAGCATCCATTTTAATGACTTCGCTAAAAAGTTGGAAAAAATACAAAATGCTTTAGGTACTAAAGGTTTGGAAAAAGGAACATACATGGAGGAATTAATGGCCTACAAACCTGAAAAGCTACTAGCTGACTTTTATATGCCTGAGCTTCCCAAATTCATAGGGATTCAGAATCGTAAAAACCATGTCCATTCATATATGCTAGTCTTATAGGCATCTGAGGTTTTGATAGATAACATGTTAGAGATTTTTGAGTTCTCATTAGAAGGGTCTATAAAAACCTAGTACTTTGACCAGCCAAAAACTATCGGAGAAGACTAGAAGGAGTTGACAAAAGCTTTTGAGAGGCACTATGCTTATAATTCAAATCTAAAGTCACATTACAAGAATTGGAATCTTTTAAGCAAAAAAATGGTGAGAGCTTTAATGACTACATTAGGAGATGAAAGAAGATGATTTTAAAGGTGACCACATGTCTTTTAGAGAGAAACCAATTTAAGATGATTGTTAAAGGGGCTCTACTGAGTATTGGTGCTAGAATCCAAAGGACATTGGTTAGAAACTTTAAAGACCTTTAAAAAGCATATTTACAAGCTAAAGAGTTGGAATCCAAGTAAAGAAGACAATATGGGGAAAGAAAAAGTATCTTGTATCAGCCTTAAGCTGATGGGAACAACGACTAATGTAAATTCAATAAGAGCACTAAGACAATTCACTAATTTGGGGATGCCTTTGTTTAAGACTTTTAATAGGTTATAGAAGAAGTGGGTGCTGAAGCCTTTGGCAATGAGACTACCTCCTAATCCATTAACTAAGGTGTATGATGCTAATGCTTAATGTGCTTTTGTGAAAGAGTAGGTTATAACATTGATAACTATTATAGACCGGGATAGGAGATTTAAGATCTCATCGTTAATAAGATGATCATCCCACCAAATTTTGGAAGGCTTAGCATATAAGGGAACCCTCTCTCAAACTATCATAATGTTCCTTCCCCAAATCAGGGGACATTCACGATAGATTCTAGAATTCCTAAGGAAGTTATTATTATTGCTATTGTGAAGGTCATAAAGGAGACTCTGATTCTCTAGACTATTAATTCATGAGGAAAGTTTAAATAAAGAAATAAGGAAAGAATAGAGAAAAAAATTGATCCAGCTATGAAAGGAGAGTAATGAGGAGAGAAAAATGAAGCAGGTAAGCCATGTGATGTAGAACAAGACATATTATGTTGATAGAGAATCTTCTAAAGAAAGAAGGATTGAAAAGAAGACAAATGAGCTCATTGTAAAGAAGAAGGAAGATGATAGTCTTATTGTCAAATAGTTGAAGAAGATGCAAACCTAGATCAGTGTTTGGGAGTTGCTTATCACCTCTCAAGAACATAATAAAGCTAAGGTTGAGGCTTTATCAAGTCTAATTATTTCAAAGGAAGCTACTTTGATGGATACTATCACATTGGTAACTCACAAAGGTGAAATCACCTTATCATATGAGGATCCACCATTAGAGGAAAAGGTTCACAACTTGGACCTATTTATCAAAGCCTAGGTGAAGGGGAGATGTGTGCCATGTGTGATGGTTGATGATGGATCTAGGATTAACTTCTACCCATTAAAGTTATTGTATAATTTTGGTTTATCTGAGAAAGGTTTGAAAGCTTTTGACAATGTCATTTAAGCCTATGATGATAACAAGAGGCCAACTTTGAGTGTGTTTAAGACCTTATTCAAGACAGGCACAATGGAGGCATTGATGGAATTTATAATCTTAGACATCTTAATCACTTTATTGCTTTTGTTAGGAAGACCATAGTGCCACCCATTAGGTGGTGTGCCTTCCATTATCTATTAAAAAGTTAAGATTCCTTATTGAAGAGAGATTATTACTATATGATGCAAATATCCAAGGCAAGTTAGCAACAGATCCACTTGAACTTCAAGGCCCAATCACAAGGGGAAGGCTAAAGAAGTTTAAGGAGGAAATTAGAGCATTCATGCAACAAGGAGTTATACTTGGATTAGTCCAAAAAGAGAAAAGGATGCGTGAAGCCCAATTAAAATCTGATGGAGCTTAAACTTTTCAAATGGAGCACTTAACTTAATACAATAGAGGCCAACTTATGGAAAGCACCCAAGCATAACCCAATGCGGCCAAGGCATGTAAAAAGAAGCCTAAAGCATGTAAAAGGAAGCCCAAGTCACATAAAAGTAAGGAAAAAAGGCCTAAAGTCAAAGATTATAACAAGATTTCCTTAGTTGGCAATGTTTCCTAATGCCATTAAGATTTCCTCATTAGGCTTAATCCTTTTCCTTTTCTATTTAGGAAGAGTTGTTCTTTAGTTAAGAAAGTATCTTGGTCTAATTTTATTGACCAATCATAATGTTTCTTTAGTTTTCCTATTTAGTTTAGGATTGTCTTTTCCATATTACATTAGGAAATATTTAGGGAATGTAAACTAAATCCTAATTGGTTTTGGATTAAGCATTGTATGGCTATAAATAGCCCTCATATTCTGCAAAGAGGACATTCATTTAATCAATATTATTATTATTAGCAATTTTGCTTGTGAGACTAAATTCTCTTTTTGAGTTTTTGAGTGGACTTGGCAAGATTATTGAGTGAAGGCTTAATAATTTCACAAAATTATTAATCTGATCTTAAATTGGCTTGGTTGATTTAGAGTTTGAGTTAACACCTCTTTGAATCTTTATAACTTAGGTTGCTATAAATAAGTTTTCTAGCGGTCTAGTTGGGATTTAAAGATCAAAGCTCAAATACTTGGTTTGATAGATTTTGGACAACTATTCTTTAGCATATGAGTAAGGATTAATCCAACCTTATTTGTATCAACATATGGGTAGAGGTTGGTGAAATTGTGTTAGCTTTGAACATGGTTGTTCTGCATCTCTGAGTATTTCAGATTGTTGAGGTAACAGAAAAATGGGTTGACCCATAGGAATTATAAAGAATATGAACTTTTTTCTAGGATAGAGTTTTGGAAAGAATTCTATGGGCATATCAAAGTTTATAGAAACCCCCCACTCAGACTAAAAGAAAGGATTGGGGTATCATGGTAAAAAGTTGAAGTTAAAAGTAAAGGACTTATGTAGACTACTATAAGATTTCCTTGTGAAAAAGGAGAGGCTACTAAGCAAGTTAGGCAAGAGGTAACCGAGAATGAAGAGTCACCAGACAAGGATATCAATGATCTTAAGAACATTTTTCTAACTTGATGTTGGTTAATTAGGATATTAGAATTATTAAGACTCATCAGAAAATGAGGATGGGAAGAAGAAAGGGAAATATATTATAGAAATAAAGGGTGATCAAGAATCAAATTGGGCTATGATTTTGTATGGGCCTTAGTCTATATGGTCGTGGAATGATAAAATGAGAGTCACTAATGAATAGAGGGAGCAGTATGCATTGGATTAGAACTTTTAGGCCACTGGAGAAGATCATGCCAAGAAGGGGGGCTGACTCAATAAAGCAACATTCACACTTCATGGATCTAGAGTGGTAGTATACTAGGCCATGCAAGTTCATCGAGGTTGTCTACATAGGGATAAAATTGGAGCACATCAAGAGCATGATTATGATCTCTAATAAGGAAGTAAGTGGCAAGGAAATGAAAATTTATGCAGTAGAGATTGGGCCTACCATGGCAGATGGTACAACACTTCAGACAGATTTTCTAAAGATTAAGCTAGAGGATGATCAAATGAAATAGAGTTTTGAGGGAGTTGTCAAGGTTATTGCTGGTGTAAAGAATGGGGAAAAGGTAAATCTTTTATAGAATGTTAGACTTCGGGCTTTGATTAATGAAGTAAAGGGTGAAAAAGAGGAAAATACTTGGGTAGATGAAACTCTAGTCAAACAATTAGATGAAGTTAACTTTTTTACTATTACTGATGTTCTTGTTTCTAATAATGAATGATGAATTTGCTTACTTGTATGATGTGTTTCCTAATGGCAATGTGTATAACATCCATCATTTCATGTGCAAATTTAACATTAATTTTATGTGTACCACTACATTTAATCTTGACATATAGGAAAATTTGAAGATCTTGCTCATTACTAGTGATGTCACACTAGAGAAGTAAAT
Organism: Omphalea diandra; assembly: GCA_949677035.1. Taxonomy (NCBI): domain Eukaryota; kingdom Viridiplantae; phylum Streptophyta; class Magnoliopsida; order Malpighiales; family Euphorbiaceae; genus Omphalea; species Omphalea diandra. The sequence continues at coordinate 13,873 of CATIWR010612152.1, read as the reverse complement.
GAAGTTTGAATAATTGCTTAAGAAATATTAAAGGGTTTTCGCCTAGACATTCAAAGACATGTTGGGGGTTGACAGGCAAATTATATAGCATAAGATCTGAACTTACTCGTAAATGAAATCGATAAAGTAGAAACTTCAAAGGATGAGACTTCAGTGGGCTCTGTTGGTTAAGGAAGAAGTAGCAAAGCAATTAAATGCCAAATTCTTAAAGGTATCAGGTTCCCCTAAATAGTTGGCCAACATATAGTGCTGATATTGAAAAAAGACAGGAGAGTGAGGATGAGTGTTAGCTTCAAGTATCTAAATAAGGCATGCTTAAAGGATGATTTTCCTTTAGCACATACAAACATGCTAGTTGATAGTGTTGCAACTTATGTCATGCATTCCTTCATGGATGTGTTTATAGGTATAACTAGATTCTCATGGTTATGATAGATAAGGTAAAAATGGCTTTCATCACAAAGTAGGGGAGTTATTACTATAAGTTGATGCATTCGAGTTACAAAATGCAGGATTAATATACCAGCGACTGACAAATGCGCTATTACATGACTTGATCCATAAAGAGGTGAAAGTGTATGTAGATGACATGATGGTGAGGCTAAAAACAAAGGAAGGGCACTTTGAAGATTTGTAGAAGTTTTTGAAGAGAGTTGATGAGTACAATTTGAGATTAAATTTAAAGAAGTGTATGTTTAGGGCCAACTCCAGTAAGCTATTAGGGCATATGGTTAGTGAAAAAGGAATCAAAGTAGACTTAGACAAGGTAAAGGCAATTTAAATTATGCTCGTACCTAAGACAGAAAAGGAGATTCAAGATTTTCTAAGTCACTTAGAGTACATTTGTCGATTCATAGTAAGACTAACTCTCATTTGTGAGTCGATCTTTAAGCTAATAAGGAAGGACCAATAATTGAAATGGAATGACCAGTGTCAAGAGGCCTTTAAGAGAATAAAAAATATTTGACTAACCTATTGGTATTAAAGCCATTAAAACATAAAAAAAAACCCATTAATCTTGTATTTGACAGTAGAAGACAACTTTGTTTGTGCAATGTTAGCTAAAAAAGATGGAATAGGGAACAAACATAAAGTGTACTATCTTAGCAATAAGTTATTATCCTATGAAGTGAAGTGCAACCAAGAGGACAAAACTTGTCTGTGTTAGTTTAGGTGATAAAAAAATTGAAATATTATTTCCAATCATTATTTGGGAAAGTGGTTTCAAAGCTTGATCAAGTTAAGTACATATACGAGGCACCGTCCATCATAAGAAGGTTGACAAAATGGTTGATCTTGTTGGCTAAGTTTGACATCAAGTATGTGGCTGAAAAGGTGATCAAAGGGCAGGCAGTCTCAGAGTATTTGTCATCACAACCTCTAAAGAAAGAGAATATAAATTCCTAATTCCTGGATGAAGGACTAGGAGCGATTATGCCTCAGGGATGGAGAGTATACATTGATAGGGCTGCAAACAAGAAAGGTGTAGGTGTAGGGCTAATTTTGATTTCGCTAGAAGGGGAGTTCTTTCCTATAGCTAAAAAGGTAGACTATAAAGTCAGTAATAATATGGATGAATATAAAGTATGTGCACTCGATCTCAAACTCTTGAAGCAGGTAAAGGTTAAAATAGGGAAGATGTTTGGGGACTCATTATTAGTTATTTTATAGATAATCGATGAATGGGAATTGAAAGAAGAATGTTTGGGCCTATATTTAGAGCATTTAAAGGGGTTGGTTCAAAATTTTCATAGGGTTACATTCCACCATTGTTGAGGGAAGAAAATATAATGATCGACTCCTTAGCCGCCTAGTCTCTGTTTAGGATGGGTCGGAGGCAATGCCCATGAAATCATTGATCACACTTCAGTCTGGAGCATTATGTTATATGAATGAAAGAGTGGTCCCCATATGAATGTTAAAGTGTTGGTAAAGAAAATTTTGAGATTGTGATATTACTAAACAACTATGGAATGTGACTATATTCAAAAGGTTCGAAACTATCATGAATGTTAAGTCTACGGTAATCTTAATCCTTTACCACCCGTTGAGCTATAAAATTTGACCTTACCTTGGTCTTTTGTAGTGTTAGGCATTGATGTGATTGAAGAGATTAGATTCACTTCTACAAGGTGGCATAAGTATATTATAGTAGCAGTGGACTACTTTTTGTAATGGGTAGAGGTTAAAGGCTTTAATAAGCTAGGGCAAAATAGATGGCACGTTTTAATGAGAAAAACCTCATTTGTTACTATGGTGTGCCATTCCATATTGTCAAGGATAATGATGTCCATTTTCCAACCAGAGGACAAGGTTATGTTGAAAAAAATATAGCACAACCATCCATGTCATCATCTTATAGGCCATAAACCAACGAAGCAATAGAGGCGGCAAATAAGAATGTTAAAAATATCCTTGCTAAGGTGGTTGAAACTTATAAGAACTAGTTTGAGAAGTAACCATTTACCTTATGGGGTTATTGAACTACGACAAGGGCATCAACTAGGATGTTACCATACTCTTTTGTATATAAGATGGAGGTAGTGCTACCTATTGAGCTGGAAGTGAAATCCTGACAAGTATTAGTTGAGTCTAGCATTCATGAGTACCAATAGACGAGGAGAAGACTTGAATAGCTAGCTTTGTTAGATGAGAAAAAGTTGAAGGCCCTCTATGACATCCAATTGTATTAGGCTAGGATGTCTTGTACATTCAATAAAAAAATCAAGCTAAGCATGATAAAGGTTAGTGATTGGTGTTAAACGCAATCAAACCGCAAACTCAAGATCCCTGAGGAAAGTTCAGACTGAACTGGGAAGGCCCTTATGTGGTTAAACAAATATACAAAGGTGGTGCGATGAAATTAGTAGATATAGATGGTAATGAATTCACCGAGCTAGTAAACCTTGACAGGTTGAAGAAGTACTTCGTATGAAGTGTGAGAAAAATGAAATTAGCTTACTAAGTTGAAAACATGAAAGGGTAGCTTAGGCAAAAGTTAGAGCATAAAGAATAAGAAAAAAGAAAAAGAAAAATAAAGGAAGAAAATAAGTCGAAAAACTAAAAGAATGGCTTAGGCAAAAGTTAGAGCATAAAAAATAATAAATGTAAGTAAAAGTTGAGAAAATATGACCAACCATTAGGTGACCATTGACAGGATAGCTAGGCGAGAATGGAGAAGACAAGGATGAATGAGCAAAGGATCAGTGAAATAGAGGCATTGAGCAAGATAGTTAGATGATCTAATGTGCCAACATTAAAAGAATAAATTATTAAATTATTCACTTAATTAACATGTAACGTGCAAAATGTAAATGATTCATGTTAAGCATAATAACATATGGAAGTACATTTGCATAATTAAAGTAAATTAATCATATATATTTTTGAACTATAAGTAAATATAAAATAGTCTTTTCTATGAAAGATCATTGTCTACTATTTGCTAATGTGATCTCTCTAGCTTTAAATGTCACGCAACTATGCCATGTAGTCCACATCATTATTAGCTAAGAGTCTTGATTAGTGTAAAAGTCATAGATATGATGACTAGTCCATGTAACCTTAACATTATCCATTAAGCATTGGGTAAGGGACCCACTACAAATGAAGGGATGAATTGTACCTCAAACTGAGGAGTGCTGAACTAGGACACACGTGAATTGGATTATAAAATGTGCCTGAAGCCGAAGCAGAAGAATGACACAATTCCCATAAGCCCTCAGTATACCAGGCGATAGATTCCACCATGGGTAGCTCCAACGGATGTCAATGGCAGGGATGTGCGACATCTACTCTGCTCACTTAGCTCTAGTAGTAGCTAGCCTCAATAGACAATAGTTTAAATGATACTGCAGGTAATAAAGGCTCGCATCCATGGTTGGGGCAGCCAATAGTCCCAACCTCTCTTATAGGCATATCTAAAAAAGAAGAAAAAAAAAGGGAAACAAGAAGAAAAAATAAATTATGCTCGTTAGGTTGAAAACATTGTAAAAGAGTGGCTAGGGGTTCAACTTCACTTGTTAATTTCCTAAAGGATTCATAATCTTTGTCTATATTAATATTGTGCTTCTATCGAGTCATTAAGGTTATTAATCAATCTCTCTCAAGTATTAACTAACATACAAAGGCATGTTAAGTTAAAGGTTTCTCAACACAAAAGCTAAGCATCATGCAGTTGTCTTAATAATCAAGACTCCAAGGATATTTATTAAGGTTTCTTAACATATAACAAAATAAGGGAATTGTTGAGGGGTTCGTTCCATGAAAAATATATCTTGATAGTCGATTTAAAGGATAAAATATGATTAATAGTTAGTCAATTAATATCATGAATCATTCAATAATTACCAATATAATAATAAATAAAACCAAAAAGACTTAGATTAAGAAAAGCCAATATAGGTCACACAAGATCCATCTACAACCCAAGCCTTTAGGGTTTTAGTTCATAATAAAGAAAAGAGAAAGAAAGAAATCAACCAAATTAATTGCAAGGGAGGCCATAGACTCTTTCTTGAATCGCCTTAATTGGATGCACCTTCTTCTTTTAGGTTCCTTGCCTTTTCTCTGTTAATTGCTTCTCTGCCTTTAGATTTTTCTTTTTTTAAGACTCTCATGTGTCTCATTCTTTTCGTTCTTCAGGATTTTCCCTTTTAAATATTACCTAGTAGGTATTCTTCAAAGTAGGAAGCTTCAAGGTCTTCAAAATGAACTTTTTTTTAAAGAAAACAATAAAATCCAATTTTTTAATCTTTGGGAATACATGGTTGTATGCATTCCTATGCTAGTATACAATTAGTTTTTTTAGCAAGAAAAGCACAATTATGTCTTGATCTTCATATTCTATCCTCATTGCATATGACCATGCATATGGCTGTGGTTCTTCGCATTTCTTTTTGGTCCTTAGTAAGGCTTGGTTGTGCGCATTGCCATGTTTCTCCTCTTTTCTTCTTTTAAGTTCTTTTCTTCAATCCTTTGCCTACAAACACAAGTTATTCTTTATAAGATCCAATTAGTGGTAGAATTTAAACATTAATTTCATAAATTTAAAGGGAAATGACCTATCAATTTTTAGAATTATAAGACTAAATAAAATCCCCCAAATTTCAACTCTGCTTGTCCTCAAGCAAAGATCATATACATTAATGCACTATTCAAAATTCCAATGATTAAGATCTAGGGTCAAGGTCTCAAAGGGAAGATTTTTCTTAACTATAACATGATTTTCATTAAATATGCAAATTTGCTTGTTATAATAATGAGTTTATAATTAACCATGTTTTGCTTGCAATCAATTATACACAAAAGAGTGTGTATGTGCTCTTGGTCACTATTTTTTATGTAATATTTTGATCTTCTTTCGCACATAAGTTTGATAAGATTCCACTTTGATTTTAATGAATCACATATGACAATAGGCAAAGCTAATCCATCCTTTTCAATTAATATAGATCCTTAATAACCTTGAATATCATGAGGTTTTTTAAGCTTGTAATGGAAGGTTCAAGGTTAAGGCTAATCAAAAAGCAATCAAGTCCAACACAAGAGAATATTTGCTAAGATATTAGCTATATGGATGATATGAAGTGTGATGAAACACTTTATGTGCATTAACCATAATAATTCTTTGAAAAACATCTATAGTACTCTTTTTATTTAATCTTTGGTGGCTTGATCTTTCTTTTCTTTCTTTTTCTCTTCTTCTCATAATCTTTCTTTTCATTCATCATCATTTTTTCAATAATAAGCATGAATGATATGTATGTGAGCAAAAATATCAAAATATCAATTTGCCACCCGTAAACTTGAATTAATCCTTATGGTGTAAAATATGATAACAAATTATCCTTTTTTACAAATTCTTCAAATGTGCACATATGCGCATGAATGACCCAACACATAACACATAATTATATACCCATATCCTAATTCACTTCTCTTGATAGGGGAGTTAAAAATTATTTTGGGTATATAGTTATAATAAAAGATGTAGGTGAAAGAAAGAAAGGCTATTAATAGTCTCTAAGGAATATTTCCATAAGGCTCAAAGGGGTAACAAGTGATAATGTAAAGTAAGGTATGGATGGGGAATGATGGGGCAAACAAAGAATGCCTTAATCATTTATTCTAGATTACTAAGTTTTAGGATTTCACCTCCAAGGATATTTTATTATGTTCTTGCACATATAGAAGTTTCTTCTTGCCTAAAAGTATGCATGATAGAAAAATCTTATATTGAAATTCTAATGTTGCTAAGTGTGCTCAATTTGTTCTAATGTGTTTGATTGATTTTGTGCAAAAAACATATTAATTTACAACCAATTAGTATCATAAGCAAATGCATTATAAGTAAATCCAATCTATGATTATAAATTTTCTTCATCGATTTTTTACCTTAAGACCCAACACCCAAGTCCTAATCATTGAAATTATAAAATATAGGTGCAATCAAGAAAATATTTTTTCCAAATGAAATAATTATGCAAAAATTCATGTAATATTGTCCACAATTGCCCTAAAACTTAAATACCACTGTCCTTAATGATTATAGGCATAAGAAAAAGACAAAAAAAAAAAAAAAAGAGGAAAGAAACTTTCCTATTTAAGGAGGCAAAATGGCAAGTAAAGAATCTACACCATCAAACACAAAATAGAGAGAGGCTTCAAGCCTTACATTAGGGAAAAAAAAGAATTATATAAAGAAAATGAAATAAAACATAAATCTAAGATAAAAGATACAAAAAACAAAGCTAAACATAAAACATAAATCAAAGTCCTCATCAAACAAACATAAAGAATAATGAACAAAAGATACCAACAAAACCAAAATAAAACAAAACAAAAGATCCTAACAGATGGATGGTTATTCTTATGGTGGAGATGCTAGATGAAATCTAATGTAGATGTAGTAGGCTTGGAGACTACTATCGATGCCACTGAGTGGACTATCAAGAGAGGCATGTTTCAATCTAACTTCATCCTTGAATGCTTCTTGTTTTTTATCCATATGTTCCAACCTAGATTCCAACCACGCCAAGACACTTTCTAACAAACCCGCAGATGGAGGAAGAGGTTATGGGAAATGCAAAGAACTCCCACTAAGAGGTATATCATTATGATCATCATCCTTGTCATCACCACCATCCGGATTCTAAACCAACTCATAATGCAAACCATTCTTCACAATAAGCCTCATACATAACATAATATCATTGGTGAGCAAATTAAGACCCCATCCCATAATAAAGTCATCGGTTAGATAAGGATTGTAGAGCCTCAAGTAATGCACAAAACAAGTCATAAATCCACCCACTGAGATAGAACCCAAATATTTCTTTGTGATAAACCCTATATGATAAATGGTATGATGGTTATATTATGCTAGATACACCACAAAAATAAAAGTTCAATGTGATTGACCACTCCATTGCTATCCCCTTTCTCGATCACCAAATATGATAACAATTGATGCATATACTTCAAAGCTAAGTTCCTAATTTCCCCTATATTACTTATTCTAACTATGTACAATTTTGCCCTCGTAATGATACTTAAGCATCTTGATTTTCAAAAGCTAAAAGGAAATATATTAATTCATCGTTCTCCAATTCAAAAGTGTTGGCAATTTCATCAAGAGAAAGTAAGAAATTCTTTTCATAAAGTTGGAAGGATACAATCCTAATGGTATAAATTCCCCACTAGTCTTGCTCTCAATATATAGAGAACCAACAAATTCTAAGGTTGATTCTTTATAGGAATTCATATGTATTTTTACAAAATTTTCCCATTTAAAATCCTCAAGAACTTATCTATTTTGTTTGTTAAACCCATAACTTCCAAAGCACCCAAATTAATGAATTTAGTTTATAAAAAGGGGTGTTTGGAGAGCTTATCATACCTTGCTTCATGCTCCTTATTGGCAAAAGTTGATTTCCTTACAAAAGGTAATGGATTCATTATGGTTTGCTTAGTTATGGTTTTGAAGCATTTAGGCATGATGAAGATGAGAGTGGAGGTGAATTAAAAAGAAAGAAGAAAGTTTTTAATGTGATTTGTGAGGCAAAAGCCAGATTTTGGGAGAAGCAATAGGTGGAGCATGACTGTGTTAGGGTATGGAAGGAGAAAGTGAGGAGAAAATAAAGGGTGAGGTTTAAAAACTTGAGATGTGAAAGGGCATGATCATGCACATGGCCATGTGTTCTAGGTTTATAGGGATGGCATAACTATGTTGTTTGGTTATGCATCACTCACTTGTTTTTATCGAATTTTTGTCAAAGGCGCACAATTGTGCATATAGCCATGCATTTTAAGTTTTATTGGGGTGGCATGATTATGCTCAAAGGCTGTGCAATGAAGCTTGCATTATATCCCCTGTTCATTAAAGGCATATGACTGTGTGCATGGCCATGCATTTTTCATAATTTTCATCCCAATGATACTTCTTTTGAGACATGGTTGTGCCTTAGTTATAACTTGGCTTTTGTGAGAATTGACCATCAATATGGCCATGAATCTTTCCTTTATTGGTCATATAACATCTTTTGTATCTTTTGAACATAAAATTAAATAAAAAATCCCAATCAATCTAATAATTATATCAAACAATTACAAGGCATCATATTACAATCAAAGGTAGAAAACTCCCCCCTCAAACTTATATGAAGATTGTAATATGATCTCATTATATGAATAACATATAAAACAATAATAAATGAACTTAAAATGATAATTAAAACAAGATCAAACAAAAGTCCACATTTAAATCAGAGGATAAGAAAGAGGGAATTGCCTCTTAAGAATATGCTAGTTTAAGGTCTTTAGCTTGACCCTTATGCTTGGATGTCTAAGAAGAGTGATTTGGGAGTCCTTCCTTTTGGTATGAGGTCTCCATCATAGTATGGCTTCAATTGACGCCCATTGACCTTAAAAGTTTCTCCTTTAGAATTTGCAATCTCAATGACACCATGATGGTAAATTTGAATTATTTTGAAAGGCCCTGACCATCTTCATTTCAGTTTGCTTGAGAAGAGCTGCAACCTTAAATTGTGTAAGAGACCTTGCTAGCCTTCCTTGAAGTCCTTTGGTATGATATGATGATTATACTAATTTTTTAGTTTTTTCTTATAAACTTGTTTACTTTCATAAGCTTAAAGATAAAGGGATTTGAGCTCATTGAGTTAAAGTCTCCACTTTTCATCAGCAAGATATAAATCAATGTTTAGAAATTTAATTGACCAATAAGCCTTATGCCCCAATTCTATTGATAAATGACATAGCTTTCCAAACACTAAATGATATGGAGTAGCACTAATTGGCGTCTTGTAACCAGTGCTACATGCCCAAAGTGCATCGAAAAGCTTGAAGGACTAATCTTTGCTTGAAGAGTTGATGGTCTTCTCTAGTATTTGTTTGGTTGCCTTATTGGATACGCCCACTACCACTTATTTAAGGATGGTAAGGTATGCCTACCTAGTGGTTTACCCTATACCTTTTAGCAATGATTTGATTTATCGATTGCAAAAGTGTGACCCACCATCATTAATGATTGTCTATAGAGCTCTAAAGTTTGTGAAGATATGTTTTTTTAGGAATCAAATTACCACCTTAGCAACATTGGTTAGTATAACTATGGCTTCAACTCATTTGGAATTATAATCCAATGCTACCAAAATGTATTGATTCGTAAGAGATTTAAAGAAGGGTCCTATGAAGTCAATCCTCCAAACATAAAAAAATTCCACTTCAATTATATGGAGTTTAGTGGTATTTCATTGCTTTTTAAGATATTACCTATTCTTTGGCACCTATAATAAGACTTTACAAAAGCAAAAAATCAGTGAGTAATGAAGCTCAAAAAAACCACTTTGCAATACCTTAGTCTTGGTCTTAGATGGACCAAAATGTCCTCTACATTTTTGTGCATGGCTATAGAGTAGGATATCTCCCATCTTTTCCTCTAGCATAATCTCATTTTAAGTTCATAGACACATTCCTTAAATAAATATGGCTCTTCCTAAAAATAGAGTTTAACATCATACAAAAACCTTTTCTTTTGATGAGGGTTAAGATTATAAGAAATAATGTTGCTTACTAAGTAATTAACAAAATCAACATATTAAGGAGTTTGGAGATCTTTGAGAAGGAAGTTGCTCATCTGATAAAGTTTCATTGATGGCAATACCTCATCCCCTTGAATGTGCTCTAAACATGATAAATGGTCGACTGCTAAGTTTTTGGATCCTTTCTTATCCTTAGTTTTTATGTCAAACTCTTATAACAAAAGTACACACCTTATGAGCCTTAGTTTAACATCCCTTTTGGTAAGGAAATATCATATGGTTGCATGGTCAATATAAACCACCACTTTAGAACCAACAAAATGGGATTTACATTTATCAAAAGCAAAAACAAATAACTAAAAGTTATTTTTCCATAGTGGCATAGTTGATTTGAGCCTTATTAAGAGTTTGGTTTGCATAATAAATGACATTAAGCTTCTTGTCCATCTATTGCCCTAAAATAGCTCCAATGGCATAGTCACTTGTGTCACATTAATTCAAAAGGTAATGACCAATCCAACTTTATCATAGTGGGAGTGAAAGTAAGTTCCTTCCTCAACTTATGGAAATCATCTAAACAATCTTTAGTAAAGTTAAAAGGAATATCTTTAGCTAAAAGTTCACAAATGAGTTTATAAATTTTTGAAAAATCTTTGATGAATTATTGATAAAATCCCACACGTCTTAGAAAACTCCTCTTGCCCTTTATGCATGTTAGAGTTGGTAGCTTTTCAATGATCTTGATTTTTTCCTGATCTACTTCAATGCCTTCAGATGAGATCTTATGTCCAAGCACAATACCTTCACATGCCAAGAAATGACACTTTTTCCAATTAAACACAAGATTGGTGTCTTCATATCCTTGCAATATTGTTAAGGTTAGTCAAATAATTATTAAAGAATCACCACATATGGAAAAATCATCCATGAATATCTCAACTATTTTCTCCACAATTTCGAAGAATATAGTCATCATGCATCTTTATAGAGCAATCGGTGCATTACACAACCCAAAAGATATAAGCCCATAGGAAAAACTACCATATAGGCATGTGAATGTCATCTTCTCTTGATCCTCTAGTGCTATTTGAATTTGATAGAAGCCCAAGTACCTATTTAGGAAGCAATAGTGCATGTGCCCTGCAAATCTTTCCAGCATTTGGTCAATAAAAGGCAAAGAGAAAGGGTCCTTACGGGTTACTACATTTAACTTCCTATAGTCATTGCACACTCTCCACCTTATTATAATTCTAATAGGGATAAGCTCATTATTTTCATACGTTAAAGCAATCATCCCCCCTTTTTTAGAAATTACTTAAACTAGACTAACTCATGGGAATTCGAAACATAGTAAGTGATCCCTACATCTAGCAATTTTACCACCTCCTTCATATTAAACCTCATTTGATGTTCAATGGTAGGTTTGTGATTGTCCTCCATCAAAATTTTAAGCATGCAAGGTATAGGCCTAATCCCTCTAATGTTCACATAGTCCATCCTAAAGCTTTAATCTTATTCCTCAATACTGTCAATAATCTATCCTTTTGTATTTGTGTGAGCTCATTGAAGATGATAGTGAAAAGAGTGTAATCATTCCCTAAAAATGCATACCTAAGATAAAGGGGTAAGGGTTAAAGCTTAAGTTGAGGAATTTTAAGAATGGAAGGTAAGGTTACCTCAAGGTACTTCTCATAATCTAAGGGCTCTACAAGAGAAGAGGAAATGGGTCATCACATACCTCAAAAGTTATGGTGCTTACCTCTATATTGCTTCCCACTTCCTCTTTTTCTACATTTATCATGGCTACCTTTTTAAGATCAATTATATCTTGTTCTTCTTTAAAGACTTCTTTGGTGTAGGCTTCAACAATGTCAATCCTCAAGCATCATTCATCCTTCATTGGCTTTTTGATTGCCTTGTACATATTGAAAACTACTTCATCCCTTACATGGAAAGTGAGTGTTCCTTCTTTAACATCAACTAAAGCTCCACTAGTTGCAAGGAATGGTCGCCCCAAAAGTAATAGAATTTCCTTATACACCTCTATATCAAAAACCACGAAGTCCACTAAGATGATAAATTTATCCAAATGTCCTCCACTATCCCTTTTGGATATATGATTGAATGATTTGCTAGTTGGAGAGACATCTTAGTAGGCTTTATCTTGCCAGTACCTAGTTTTTCAAAATATAGAAGGGCATTAGATTTATTCTAGAGCTTAGATCATAAAAAGTTTTTTCAAAAGAAACATGAACAATGTTACAAGGTATAGTGAAACTCCTTGGATCGCCTATTTTTAGAGGTAACTTATTAACAAGGATAACACTACATTCTTTAGTCAAGGTAACTATTCTTGCATTCCTCCAATTTGTTCTTTTTTAAAAGCACGTCTTTTATGAACTTTGCATACATTGACATTTGGGCAAGTGCCTTTATGAACAGTATATTGATTTAAATCTTTTTTAGCATGTCCAAAAATTTGGTGAATTGCTTGTCCATCGAGTTTTGCTTGAGTCTTGAAGGAAAAAGGAACTAGAGGTACATACAATTTTACTTTTTCCTTAGGCTTGTCTTCCTTGATTAGCTTTTCTTCTTTATCTACCTTGTCTTTTTCTTTTGCCTCCTTCTCTAACTAAGATGGAAGTTCCTTACCACTCCTTAAGGTGATGGCTTTCACTTTCTCTTTTGGGTTGGTTTCAGAATTGCTAGGTAGAGTACCTTGGGATCTAGAGCTAAGGGCATGAACTAGTTTCCCCACTTGGATTTCTAAGTTATGGATGAAAAATGAATGATTTTAGTAATAAGTCTATTTTGGCATCAATCTTTCTAATAATATCATTTGGATGATCAAGTTTAACATAGATTTTGGATATGAATTTTTCCATGAGGTTTTCTAGACTTAACTTCTTTTCTTGAGGTTTGTAGTTTAGTAGTGGGGGTTAAAAATAAGGTGGTCATCCTTGCCTTAGTGTTGAGGGTATTATTATTAGACTAAGAGAAATTGGGGTGATTTTGCCATCTTTGGTTATAGGTACTAGAGTATGGGTTATTGGGTTGATGATTAAAGTTTCCCACATAATTTACTTGCTCTTCAACAAAGGGATTTCCCACTTGACTATCAATACTCTTACGTCTGTTGTCCGCACAAAGGTCACAAACAACCTGTAAGAAAGGAGAAGACATCGCATTACAAGTAAAAAAACTCAATTGTTTGGATATAGATGATACTTGAGCTTGTAAGGCTTATAATGAATTTATGTTTTAATCTCTACTACTTTCTTTCGTAACATCCTTTCATAAGCTTGATACTTGTTGTTTGACCGTTTCATAATTAAATCATAGGTTGCATTTATAGTTTTATCTAATAGAGATCCTCCTGTTATTGTGTCTATGATAATTTTGATTTGCCCAAAAAGTCAATTATAGAAGGTGTGCGCAATTGACCATTTTGGGATTTGATGATTTTAACACCTCCTTAAAAGATATTTCAATCATTCTCAAGCTTCTTCAATGTCTCCACATCTTATTGGCAATGCTTATCTTATTTCTAAGTCTAGCCATCTTTGAAGGGGGAAAGTATTTACTAAGATAAGCTTGAGATAGGTGGTCCCAAGTAGTGATACTTTCGGGCTCCAATGAATTAATCCATTCCTTGGCCTTATCCTTGAGAGTAAATGTAACATCCCTAGTCACATTCATTAGCATTATCACATGAGCATATGCATTAGATAAATAATCATTTAGAAGTACCATTGCATTTGGGGACATTGGAACATATATGTAGTGTTTGTATAGTTGTATGGCAAATTGTT
>CATIWR010612124.1:0-38112 GCA_949677035.1 Omphalea diandra | reverse complement strand
AACAATTTGCCATACAACTATACAAACACTACATATATGTTCCAATGTCCCCAAATGCAATGGTACTTCTAAATGATTATTTATCTAATGCATATGCTCATGTGATAATGCTAATGAATGTGACTAGGGATGTTACATGTGTGATAGAGTTTAAAGGTGCATGGGATGAATATATTACCTTGATTTAATTTGCTTATAATAATCATTATCATAGCAGTATACAAATGGCACTATATAAAGCATTATATGGAAGAAAATGTTGAAGTCCAATATACTGGGATGAAGAAAGGATGTGTGTTTTAGAAGGGCAAAAACTAGTGCAAGACATTATGGAGAAGGTGAAGGTAATAAAGAGCAAATTTAAAGCAGCACAAGATAGACAAAAGAGCTATGCAGACCAATATAGAATAGAAATGGAATATGAGGTACGAGACAAAGTGTTCCTTCGAGTTTCACCATGGAAAAGAATAATTTCATTTGACAAAAAAAGTAAACTGAGTCCTTGATACGCAGGACCCTATGAGATCTTAGAAAGAATCGGTCTATTAGTTATAAGCTAGCATAACCATTTGGGATGGCTCAGATTCATGATGTATTCCATGTGAGTATACTAAGAAAGTATCGGTCTAATCCTACACATATACTTAGGGATCCGGCAGTAACAATTATAGATGATGTAAATTACATTGAAGAACCAGTGACAACCATTAGTTATAAGATAAAACAGTTGCAAAATCAAGAAATCCCTTTAGTTAAGGTGTTATGGAGAAATCACTCACAATATGAGGCTGCATAGGAAACCGAAGAGAATGTGAAATGACAATATCTATATTTGTTTACAGGTATCGAATTTTAAGGACAAAATTCTTTATAAGAAGGGAGGAAATGTAACATCCTCATCCATATTCATTGGCATTATCACATAAACATATTTACTGCATAAATGATTTGAAATCCTATATGAACATATTCATTGGATAAATGATCATTTAGACATGTGAATTGGATAAGCACGATGATGATACTTGCACCATTGCATTGGAGACACTTGAACGTATATGTAATATTTGTATAGTTGCATGGAAAATTATCTTATATTATGTGCATGTTATAACATCATAAATAATGGTGTTATGGAGCTTATTTAAAAGTATAAGGAGCATCTAGGGATTAGAAGATGGATGAAGGTGCTTAAAGAGTGAAGAAGAGCGACTAAGAGAGGAAAGTGAACTTCCAACCAATAGAAGTGAAACATCATGATTTTGTCTTGTTGCAATAGGTTTACAAGTGGAATTTTCACCCATTAGGATCAAAATAGAGAGGTTAAATATGAGGGATAGTAGAAGAAAGAGAGAGCCAAGGAAGAAAGAAAGGAATGAAAGAAGAAAAAGAAGAAAAAGAAGAAGAAGAAGGAGAGGGAGAAGAATGAGCAGCCTAGGAAATCATCCTAACATTTTTTGATCTTGGGACAATAGGTAAGTTAATTTATCTTCTTCCCACATGAAATTAACCCCTCATGACATGTTAATCATGCATGTTTAGTGAGAATTATGGAGTGTTTGAGGTAGAACTCTTGAATGGAAGTTGAAATTCAAGAGAATAAGAGCTGATTGTGTTGGTTTTGTTGTTAGAGAATAATTTTGTACTCACAAATTCATAACCCTAGAAGAGGAATTAGGGAATGTACAAAATATGAAAGTTGTAGCTTTATGTGCCATATAAATTCATATGAAACATTTTTGCTTGATTTTATGTGTGTGAGGAGATATGTTGGTTCACAATTAACCAAAATCACCTCAGTCTTTCAGTTTTCTTATATTTTTTTGGCTCTATGTTCCGATTTTGACAAAGTAAAAAACATGAAATTTGTAGGGTTATATCCCCTATAAGTACCTAACAAGCATTTTTGATTTATTTGTTATGTGGAAAGAGATATGGCTTATTGATTGTGACTGAGCCTGTGCCTGGATGAAACCTCACCTATTTTTAATTATGTTTTCCAGGAATTTGATGGTCATAGATTCGAAATTTGGTGATGTGACAAACTTGAAAGTTTTATATTTATGTATTAGCTACATGCCTACAAAATATTTTCACCAAATCTAACATGGTTGTTGAGATATTTCCCCTTCATCATGACTGATTGTCATAGTGTAGAAAACCTACTTACCCTGAAATTGGTCATTTGTTTTGGTAACTTTATAGACTGAATTAGACAATGAGTAAAAATGAAAAAATTCCCTTTATGTCTTTTGTAACTTTTGATAAATTAGTTTTGCAATTTGACTTGTACAATTCAAGATATGCCTAACACTGTAAGACTTACTTAGATTGAGATGACATTGAAATAAGGCAAAATTCAAAAATTCACCACATTTTTTTTGTCTTATATTAATCTAAAATTTGAGTATGTTGCATCATTATGTGTCTAGTTTATTTGAAAAAAGGAATGAAGTCATTTGGATAACTATATCTAGAGTTATTATTATGAGAGTGTAGCAAGCTCAGGCTGCCACATAAGGAAAATATGCATAAATACTAGGTCCACTTGCATGGATCATGCCATAGTTGCATACCAAGCATTCATAATAATTTTTACATGCTTATAACCATGTATGTATCAAATATTAGGATCTCAACATTTTGAATAAGCCCTAGAGAGATAACCAAACCTAACATAAAGGTTGGTCACATCAAAAGGTGAGTAAAAAACCATAATTAGATTCTAATGTGTATGTGTGATAATTTTATGATGTGATTATGTTCTATTACATGTGTATGTGATTGAATTGTTACACTTTACATGTGAATACAAGTAAAGTGAGAATTATATGCTTTTAATGATTACTTGGTATACCATTGTGAATGAACACTTGTATATGGAACTAAACGGATGTTATGACTAACTTGCCAAACACTTGCAAATCATGTGGAAAAGGGACCAATATGTCCTATTGGCACATGTTATTGATCAAATTATTCACTTGTTATATGTTGGCTAGCAAAAAAAAAAAATCAAATCTCCCTTGAATCACATGAATTCCTAGGAGCAGTGTTTGCCTTACAAGGTCACGACAAAAATCAATCTATTGCACTTGCACAGTTAATTGTTATACTTGTAATGTATCCTGATGATACTTGATTGTTGGTTGTGCTATAAAAATTTGATTATTATTTTTATTCATTGAGTCATGACTCACCAAATCACAATTATGTTTTTCAAATACTGAAGCATAAGATTTGGAAACTTTGGTGCATAGAGTTTTGCATAGAGGCACATGGACCACAGGTCGTCGACTGAATTCCAACTCTTTCTCTTCTTGTGTCATGTACATATATCTAGATAGGAAACAGTTTATGGTCACTAGTGTTGAACATTAGTTAACATATATGTACATTAAATACATGTTGGATTGTGTATGTACAATGAATAAACCTTTATGCATATGTATTTTTGGATATGAATGCCATGATTTGTAAATAAAAATGTTCATTACATTCACGATCACGAAATGCTAGTCACAGCCATAAAATCAGTCTCATAGGCATTTAATGCAAAATATGCCTAACATACCTTAAAGATTTAAGCATAGTTTGTTAGTAACGTCTCTTTGGTGGTTATTGCCTATAAATACTCCACTAATCAAACATGAACAAAAGAGAATTTCATTAATTAAAGCTAAGCTCTTGCAAATTTACTTCATACTTCTTATTCTTTGATTGTGAGTTATTGTTGTTAGGTGTAAGCATTAAACACTATTGTAGTTGAGTTAAGAGTTAGCCTAGCTATCAAAACCTTGTAATAGGTAAAGTGTGAGCCTTAGTAGAACACTTGAGTGAGCTTTGTGTGAGCCTTGAAACATAAATTGTAGGGTTGTGTGTGAGCCATCATCACAAATTGTATAAGCTTAATGTGAGCTTGGAACACCACCTTGAGTTTAGTAAAACACCCAATTATGAAGAATTGGGGAGTGGATGTAGGGTTTGTTAACACTCGAACTATTATAAATATTGTGTGTTTTTTCTTTCTACATTTCTTCTAATCTCTAAACACCTCATCTTCCGTCTAAATTTGTTGGTTTTCCACCAATTCAACACTCCTTCTTGGTGCTTAAGGGCCAATACTTTCCTTTTGAAACACTTTTTTTATGATATTTAATGACTCCAGTGGCATCATAGGGTGATGTTTAATAACCTAGGACCCTTATTCATTTCAAAAATAGAGTCTTAGTTAAGTTTCATAAGTTTTGTTGCTTATCATGCCAAAAAGCTTTTGGGATCTTTCATTTCATTTTAAGGAGATGTTCTTATTTTGTTTTAATAATCTTAAGTCCATGATCCAATGAGGAACTTGAGGTTCCATTAACATTGAGAGCTCATATTGTGTTAGGAGGTTATGTACTAACCATGTGAATAATGTTTTGGTCCTTTAATCCCTTTTCTTGATTTGGCATACTAACTTTTGTAATGGTTAGTTATGCTATGAGTGTTTTACCTCTTTATAAGCAATATGAGGGAGGGTTCATTGACTTAAGGATCTCATTTGGGTGAATCTTAACTTTAGGCCATTCAATATCCTCCTAGTTTGCTTTGCATTACATATTTATCCCTTTAGTTGTTTATGATTCATGCATTTTAATTCTATTTTATGTGTTGATTTGTGATACGAGAATGTGTATATTATGGACTTAGATATATACCTAGACACTGTAGCATGGGAGACATGGTAATGTGGCTTTCTTTATGTGTTTTATTCATTCATTTCATTTTTACATCCTTTTGCCATTGGAATACTAATTTGTTCTTTTCCTTTAGGTGTAGGTGCTTTGTTTGAGCTAGACCACAATTTGGTCTTAATGATTACTCCATGTGATCACAAATGATGGATATGTGTGTGCCTATCCCTTATACCATAAGATGCATGACCCCTACTCCCTTTCTGATACTTATGCTTGACCGGATGGACGATAATGCATGCAAAACCCCTTATGCCATGTCACATGATGTGTAAATGATAAGGTGCATGATACCCCTTTACCATGATGCATAACCCCTACCCCTTTGAGTTAATGACTTAGTTATTTAAGTGCAACATGATTAGAATCATGCCTAGTGCTATTGGACTAATGAATACTCAATTAAAATGCTAAAAGTAAACTAAAGATACCCTAGGGCTTGATCTCAATATCCATGTGATTTGGGGATGCTTAACCCCTTCCCCAAATTGTACCAAATTTTTGAACTTGATATTTAATGGGGTAAATATGAAGTGGGCCTTCTATTTGACTTAGCTTAGGATTAAATTTGTCTTCCCTAGATTATTGTCTCAACCAAAGTCGAGTTGTAACTCCATACTTTTAGGGATAATACCAATGTATAAATCCTAATTTGGTCCTTTGATGATCCAACACATGCCATATTTTGGGGTTATTACCAATATGAAAAGCCTTATCCTCTTGATCCCCTATTGATCAATAATAGGATGGAGTCGTAAGCAAGATTTCACTTGTTCAAGTGAAACCACTGAAGAGCTCACACTTACTAATAAATTGACAAGTTTCAAAAGTGCTCTTTCTATATACTAAACTACCTATATAATCCAAATATGAAAATTTTACTATGTCAAATGAAGTGTTCTTAGAATACAATAAGCCTAAGTATAATGTGCCATGTAATTATTTTAAAATTCTTTTTACAACATGCAAATGAGATTCCTTAAAGCAAGATTAAAATCTAGCACACAATCATATATTATATATAATATCGGTTATATAGGCCATAAGATAAAGAAGTGAACCTATCATGCCTCTATATTTCTTTTCATGTATTGGCTTCTTGATTTATCTTTATCAAGTTTAGTTAATGCACTTATTGGAGTTTTGCTACTCATATAACAATCCATTTTAAACTTCTTTAAAAGCTCATTTGTGTACTTGGATTGGTTGATAAAGATCCCATCATTGCATTACTCGATTTATAGACCAAAGAATAACTTGATCTTACTTGTCATACTTATTTCAAATTTCTAGTCATATAATTAGCAAAACCTCGCATAGTTGTTCATTAATAGCACTAAAAACAATTCATCAATATAAATTTAAACTATGAGTATCATTATTATCCCTTTTTACAAAAGTGTAACATCAATATTGCCTTCTGGAAATCAATTTTGTAAAAAAACAAAGAACTAAGCCTTTCATACCAAGATCCAGGAGATTATTTCAAACCATATAAGGCTTTACTTAATTTGAAAATATGTTTTAGAAGTTCATGGTGTTCAAAACTATAAGCCTGCTTAAGATAAACTTCTTCCTTAATAAGACCATTTACAATGCACTTTTAACATCCATTTGAAAGAGTCTAAAATTCATATGGCATGTATAAGCAAGCAAAAACTTAATGGACTCTAATCTTAAGTAAAGGTTTCTTTAAAGTCATTACCTTCCTTTTGGTTGTACCCTTTAGCAATCAATCTAACCTTGTTCCTAATAATGGAACCTCACTTATCTAACCTATTTTATACACCCATTTGTATCTAATAATTGGATGGTCTTTAGGTCAATTGATAAGTTCCTAATTTTTGTTCCACTCATGTTGGTTGAGTTCCTCTTACACAACAACCAACCAACACTCATTATCAAGAGCCCTATCAATAGTCCTTAGATTAATTTGAGGGATAAATGCAGGATTATTATCATTAGCCTTAAAATGAGATCTAGTACTTCCATCTTTAAATGGATCACTAATGATTTGTTCCTTAGGACAATACTTTGGATACATCCACTCATTTGGAAGACCTTGATTGCCTTCCTCTTACACTTGTGGAGGTGCTTCATTATCTTGTTGGCTTTCCTCTATGACTTTTTCACCTTTTCAGTTATCTTCTTCATCAATTATAATCTTTCAATTTCACCTACAAAATGATCAAAACAACTATCTTTTCTAAGATCAAGTTTACTTGAGTCATCAAATACAAAATTCATTAAATTCATTGACTCTACAATAAGGACTAATTTTTTGTAAAGATCTTATAGGTCTTTCTAGTGGTGGAATAGCTAAAAAATTCATTCATCCATTTTGGATGTAAATTTTTTAAGGTTATCCTTAACATTTAAAATTTAACACTTACAACCAAATCCATAAGATATGAAATTTTGAGCTTTCTTCCATTCACTAACTCATAATACATATTATTTAAAAGTGGCATTTTGAAGATTATATTTGCAATAGAACAAGAGTTGTTAATGGCTTTCACCCAAAAGTTTGTTCAAAGACTGTATCCAAAAGTATTTTGGAAGACCATACTCATTGAGTAATGTTTTAACCATTTCTATCAAGGTTTTATTTTTTCTTTCTATAACACCATTTTGTTGTGGTATTCCAGGAGATGAAAAATTATGAGTAATGCCATGTTCATCACAAAAACTTTCAAATATTTCATCTTTAAATTCTTTGCCTTGGTCATTTATGATGTTTGAAATATAATAACTTTTTTCATTTTGAAACATTTTTGCAAAAATTTTTTAAAGCATCAAAATCATCACTCTTATGAGTTAAGAAACTGACCCAAGTAAATCTAGAGTAGTCATTAACAAGTACATATGCATAAAGCTTTCCACCCAAACTAGCAGTCCTACTTCGTCCAAATAAATCCATATGAATGAGTTAATGGGATCTATAGGTATTTGTCACATTCTTAACTTTAAAGGAAGACTTGTTACTTCATCATTTGGAATGATCCACATGTCTTGTTTAAGAATTTTATCTTTGAAAGCCAATCTAGTAGCTCATCTTTTCATAAGCTTTAAAGTAGCTCTATGCTTGCATGTCTAAGTTATCTATGCCAAAACCAAGATTCATTGCTAATAGTGATAAGGCAATTTGTGTAAGTTAATTATGTATTTATTGCCATTTCTTTCTCCTTTTGAATATCTCCCTATCATCCATTAAAATGATGATAAGTGAAAGCATCAGATTCTAGACCTTTGAATGTAAAGTTTGATGATGAAAATCACTAAACACATCTTTAAAATGCAAGGGAAAATGCCAAAGGAAAGGATAAAACCCTCAGAAAACATTAGAGAAGCTTAAAACTAAAACTGCAACACCAAGCCCAAGTCCAACAGTCTAGACTACCAACCCAGCCCACAAAGAGGGCTATACAGCCCACCTCTAGGGCTGTACAACCCTCTATTAAACCCTAACCTTAAAAATCTTTTGGAATTGGTTCTCCTTTAATCTTAGGGTTGTACAAATCTGACTGGTAGATGTATAATCCATTGTTGTTTATACAGCCTGTGTGCGAACCCTAATTCTATGAGATCCATCTCCCTCTCTATGATTTGACCCATCCATGGTGCAACCATAATCATTTTTTACTCAATGCACCCATCCATCACCTATAAATCCCCCCTCATTTGATGAGAGTAAGGGAGACATAGAGAACCCTAACAAAATTTTACCAAAATTCACTCTTAAAGTATGCTTAGTACAAAAACCCTAAACTATAAGTCACCCCAGCACATTCTAAGGTAGAATAAGGCCTTAATTGTTGGAAAATAACATCAAAGAAGGCATCCAAAACCCTTATTACCTACTTCTTCTTTCTCTTTTCTTTTTTTTTTTCTATTGTTAAAAATGCAGGATTTAGGGGTTGTATAGCCTTAATATAGGTTACAACCTATCATTCTAGGTTGTACAACCCTAATACAGGGTTTATAACCCTAGTTTCCTGGGTATAGTTTTTGTAAAGCCCTTCTTTTCCCATTCAAGTTTCTTTTTTTTATTACAATCTTTTATGGTCTTTTTATTACTCCAATGGCAAAATAGCATGAGGCTAGATAGCAAAGGACCCCTGTCCATTTAAAAAATGGAATTTTGATGGGTTTTGAAATGATTTTTATGTTTCATTCTATCTTAGTGTTCATGTTCTTTCATGTTGGTTTAGAGATTATTTTGATTTTATTTCAATCATTTTAAGGTAGTGACCAGGTGAGGAATTATGGTTCAAAGGTTCTTAAGAGCTTTTCTTATGTTTGTATATACACTTAAAGCATGTGAATAGTATCTTGGCTATGTACCCCTCTCTTTGATTTGCATTCTAACCCTCTTAATGGTTCATAGTGCTTATGGATGCTTAGCTCTTTATGAGCAATAGGAGGGAGGGTTCATCAACCCTATGATCTCTCTTTTGTGATGACTTATGCCCTAGCCAATTCAACATCCTACAAGTGTGCTTTGCATTGTATGTTCATCCCTTTGGTTATTCATGATTTGTGCATTTTGATTATGTTTTGTTTATTGATTTGTGATGTGGGGAAGTAATAATATAGACATAGATGTATGTTTAGGAATCCTTGCATGGGAGAGATGGCAATATGTTTTTTACCCATTCCTTATGGTTTGAGTTCATTTGGTTTGTATCATGTTTAATCCATTTACTAACTTATGCATTTTCTTGGTGTAGGCGTTTTGCTTGAGTTAGACCATGATTATGGTCTTATTCATTATCCCAAGTATTTGGGATGAGTGTATTATGAATGGATGATAATATATGTTAAACACTATGTCATATCACTTGCCCCCATCCTCTATTGATTACGCATGGTGTGTACGAATGAATTGATGATATGCATGTTAATCATTATGCCATGATGCATGACCCCTCTCCCTTTTGGATTGATAAAATGATTTGATTGGCTTGCTTCTCCTATAAGCATGCTTAAGACAGTTAATTGGACTAATCAATTACTTAACTAAAATATTAAAAGTGAACCACAGATTCTTAAAGGCTAAATCCCAATATCTAGGCGGTTTGGAAGTGCCTAACCTCTTGTCCAAGCCATACCTAATTTTCAAACCCGATCTTTGATGGGGTGAAGACAAAATGAAACCTTTTAATTAACTTATATTAGGTTCAAATTTTTCCTTCCTCGGATTTTTGTCCCCACCAAAGCTAGGTGGTGACTTTACATTTCTTAGGGATGGTACAAACGTGTTGTCTCACATTTTGGTCCCTCAATGACCACCAATTTGAACTTAAGGCTTCAACTCACCACATAGGGCCTCAAGGATCTACTATTGATCCAAACCCCACACCATATCTCAAGGTCATTACCATTGTAAAAATCAACATCCTCTAGATCCCTCGTTGATTAATAAAAAGATGAAGTTACAAGTAAGATTATACTAGTTCAAGTGAAACCACCTTAGGCACTGACAGTAAGGCATTATTTAGAGTCAAAAGTGACTTTATTACCTTTTTCATATAATTGTCTTAAGCTTAATAAATTATGCTTTAATCCATCAAATAAATACACATCTTTAATTATAAAGCAATTTTGCTTACCAATTGTTCCAATGCCAATTGCTTTACCTTTGGCATTATTTCGAAATATGACATTGCAACCCCCTATATTCTTCACTAAGATGAAAAGACTAGCATTTTTTTTGTTATATACTTGACCATTTACTATTTACATATTAATCGTACTCGCTTACTATGGATTTAAGGCAATCTTACGAAAAAATAAAATTATCTTTTCTTAAGTACCCAAGTAAATTTAGGTCCTCAGGTTAGCCTTTGAAAGGTCCTTTAATTTGAGGTGAGCCTTCATAATGTAGTAAAAACACATTAATATGTTCATATCCCATGTAATAATGGCATTGAACTTTGGACTTAGTGGTCCTCTTATTTAATTTCTTTCTAGCTTGAAATTTGGGTCTCACAACACTCTTAAAACTAGCATGCAAACAAGAACATGAATATGGTGAATGTGTGTGTCTTGGCCTATGCCTCTTGTACATGTATCCATAATTTATTCTTTAAGGCTTAGCTCTAGAACCTTGTGTAGCCTTCCTATTCCCTTTTTGAAATGTATGCATGAGCCTTTTCAGGTGCCACCTTTATTGATACAAAAGTGGATAACTTGCCTCAAGCCTGTACACAATCTTAATAACTTTACTTAGGACCATTTTAAGAATCAAGCAAGAAAACTCTAATTCTCAACAAGACCCTTAAAAAACTCATACTTAAGAACCTTAGTTATAAAGAATTAAAGGTTGTTTAATGCCAAATAAAAGATTAACTTAGTCGATTTTAAGTTTACATTAAATTAGTTTTACAAAATTTATCATGGTTAATGAGATATTGATCTTTTATTATGACTAATTTCAATGTGTAAAAAACCTGCTCACCCTGAGATTGACCATTTATTTTGGTGACCTTATAAACTGAATTTGATAATGTTTAAAACATGATAAATGTTTTTATATGTGATATGTATTTACTAGTAAATCATTCTTGCAATTGAACTTGTACAATTTTAGATGTAACAATGTCTGTAAGACCTATTTAGACTGAGATGACATTAAAATGGGGAAAAATTTAAAAATTCACCACATTTTTAATGTCTTAGATTGATCTAAAATTTGATTATGTTGTATCATTAGTGTCTAAGTTATTAAAAAAAAGAATCAAGTTATTTGAATAAGACATCTAGAGTTATTGTTGTGAGAGTGTAACAAGGTCAAGCTGCCACATAAGAATAATATGCTTAAATACTAAGTCCATTTTCATGAAAAATGACCATAGTTGCATACCAAGCATTCACACTCATTTTGACATACTTATAACAATTTTAGGATCTCAACATTTTGAGGAGCCCAATAAAGAGGTCCAAATCTACCACAAAGGTTAGTCACATAAAAAGGTGAGTAAAAGTCATCTTTGGATTCTGATGTGTATGTGTGATCATTTTAAGATTTGATTATGTTCTATTTCATGTACATTTGATTGATTGTAACATTTTACATATGAATACAAGTTAAGTGAGAAGTACATGATCTTAATGATTACTTGGTATACCATTGTAAATGAACACTTGCATATGGAACTAAAAGGATGTTGTGATAAGCTTGTTAAACACTTGCAAATCACTTAGAAAAAGGGACCAATA
The DNA here is from genome assembly GCA_949677035.1 of Omphalea diandra. Classification (NCBI taxonomy): domain Eukaryota; kingdom Viridiplantae; phylum Streptophyta; class Magnoliopsida; order Malpighiales; family Euphorbiaceae; genus Omphalea; species Omphalea diandra. The sequence continues at coordinate 26,155 of CATIWR010612124.1, read as the reverse complement.
TGTCCTCTTAGCACATGTTATTGATCAAATTATTCACTTGTTATATGTTGGCTAACAAAATCAAATGTCACTTGAATCACATGAATTCCCGGGAGCATTGTTTGCCTTGCAAGGTCATCACAAAATTAGTCTATTGCCTTTACAGTTGCATAGTCAATTATTATACTTATAATGTATCCTGATGATATTTGACTATTGGTTGTGCCATAATAATATTATTATTATTTTTACTCATTGAGTCATGACTTACCAAATCGCAATTATGTTTTTCAGATATTGAATTATAAGATTTGGATAATTTGGAGCATAAAGTTCTACATATAGACACATAAGACTCAGGTCGTTGGCTAAATTTCAACTCTTTCTCTCCTTGTGTCATGTACATATACCTAGATATGAATCAGTTTGTGGTTACTAGCCTTAAACATTAGTTAAAATATTTGCACATTAAATACATGTTGGATTGTGTATGTATGATAAATTAACCTTTATGCATATGTTTTTTTGGACATGATTGCCATGATTAGTAAATGAAAATTGTTGTTACAATCCTTCCTCTATTGTTATCCTCAACATAAGTAGAGAACACATTACCCTAAGTAATGTTAACTGCATTATTATTTAAATATCTTAGTTTTGTTAGAAGAAAGCATATAGATAAGGAGAGTTTTCCTTTCTAAGTGATATGTGTTTTAGATAAGTTTATAGGTCATTTTAAGAAGGTCTAATTCTTTATCATCATTTTGATTTGTTTTTTAGATAGTTAAAGTAATTTTTTTAAGGGGGAGAATCTTTGTCTAATTTCTTAGCATATGATATTACGATACCAAAGGGGACAATTTTTATCATGTGACAAAAAAGGGGGGAGAATGTTTGGATGCTTTGATTGGTATCACTTATTTGTTTGGATACTCTTGTTTGAACTCATTTGGTAGTATAACATCTAATATGTTTTTAACATTCAACATTTGGTATCTTGAGTGGTGTAATTGGTATCCAACTTTGTGTTTCAACATTTGGTATCTTGAGTGGTGTAACTGGTATCCAACTTTGTGTTTCAACATTTGGTATCCTTTGTGTTTTAAGTTTTGAATATTTTGGTATCAAAGCGTCTTGGTTTTGTCATCATTCAAAAAGGGAGAGAATGTTTGGTGAATATGTGAACTCAAGGCATTGGTCTCACTCCTCTAGTTTGAATGATGTGTTTTGAATGATAACAAAATAATGAAAAAACCTTAAGAAGTTCTAATGTTTGTTTTTTAGTATTTTTATATCCTAGACAAATGGCAAAGGGGGAGAATGAATTCAGTAGGCATTGAAAAACATTCAATAGATATTGAGAAATTCCCAATAAGCATTGAACAATGCACAATGGGTGTTAAATATATGTTGCAGATGCCTAAAGCTTTCTAGACCTAGCAACAAGAGTTGTCCTTCATAATGGGTATTAGAAAAGTGTTATAGTTTCAGTTATGCTATCCGGATCTTGCCATGAGTGTTAAGGTTTTGTAACAGACATTGATATGGACCTAGCAATAGGCATTACATATTGACGACAAGTATTAGAAAAGTGTTCAACTTTGAGCCTTACTCCGTGGACCTCGTAACGGGTGTTGTTCATTCAAATGGGCATTAGAGAAGTATTTTAATTTGATATATGGTCTTTGGACCTCGGCATGGGCATTCATATTTCACAATGGGCATTGTTCTTGCCATTACAATAGGTATTGCATATTTGTAACAGGCATTGAAACTCAAAATGGAAGTTGGTACTTCACAACAGGTATTAGAAAAACATTTCAGATTGAGGCAAAGCTTTTGGAGCCTCTAATGAGGCACACTTCATCCCTCAATAGACGTTAGAGATATATCCAACAGGTGTTGAGAATTTCTCAATAGCAATTGAAGCATTTCTAAAGTATTTAAAAAATAAAGCACCAAGTTCATGCTTTCTGAAAAATCAACAATGGTTATTGATCTTACTCCAATGGGCATTGAGGCCAAAGCCAACAACTATGGAAGGATGAACAATGAACACTGGAAGTATCCATTACAAGACTAATAATAATTGTTAAGAATCAATGTGCGTTGTTACTTCTAATGGCTAGTTTTATAGAAAAGCTATTAGACTAAACATTAACTATTCTAATGGTTAGTTTATAGTTTTAGCTATATAAGGAACATTTTTAAAGACCAAAAATAGGTTAGAAACTTTAAAGAACATTTGTAATCAATTAGAGAACATCTAGTAAGTTATTTGTGCAAACCTTTTAGTGTTGCTTTAATTTATGTAGAGTGAGAATTATTTTGTAGCTCTTTTGAGGATAGGTTTTCTTGAACTCTAAAGTGTAGTTACTACCTAATTAGAGAGTAATTGACATTGCTTGGATCCTTCCTTGCTATTGATTAAAAGGTTGGTATTGTACCTAGAAAAATACTAAGGGTTGGGTTGGCTCTCTTGTTCCTTGTTAAAACATAGTAATTGTAAAAGGTTGTCCTTGAGCCTAGAAAATGGAAGGTTCTTCCTTAGCCGGGAAAAGGGAAGATTTTTCTTGAACCTAGAAAAAGAAAAGAAAAGGCCTAAATGAAATTAGAGTAGGCATATTATCGAACCACTATAAATCTTTGTGTTAATTTATAGTTGTTGCTTTTGCACTATGTGTTTGTGTTTTTTTTACAACCCAATTCACCCTCCTTTTCTTAGATTAACTCATCTGCATCCAAACTAATAGACTAGTACCTCATGTAGAACCTCACCCTAATGAACTCCCACAATATCGATCATTCCCTCACATCCTTTGAAATATATAAGTATGTATGTTTAGAAATTTAGTTACCTTCAAACAATATAATATAAATATTACAAAAGGAGTTGTGATAGCACTACCTTTAATTACTATCAATGTTATGTAAATTAACATAATCATCATCATCTAATTCTTCATTTTTTGATGCATTTTCCTCATTGTCACTCTCATTAATGTCAACAAATGAACTTGTTAGATCAATCAAACTCATTTTGTTGATCTTGAACCTAAAGGTTTATTTCATGAATCTCTGTGTCATCATCTTAAAAGGTTCAATGTTAATGGTCAGAACTTCTACCATAGATCTACCTTTTAATTTGCAAACATCCTACCAATCATTTTTATCCCACTTTAAACTGGGATAAGTGGCATAATACACTTGTGTTGCTTGCGACATGAGGACAAATGGTTCATACTTGTTGAATATTTTTTCATAATTCACATCAACAAGTTTGTATTGCTTGTGAACTATCATAACAACATTTAGTTTGGGATCAAACTAATTGCAGTTTAATAAAATAGATCTCTTGTAGGGTAGTACATGATACTCTAACTCTAGAACTTTAATTAATTGACCGTAGTAGTCACTCTCATTAGAACCATAATTTGTGACCTTTATGGAAACTATGCAATTATTAGTTACTCTACTAGAACCATATGCTTGAGAGTGAAATTTGTAATCGTTGACATAATATCCATGATATGACTTTTACAGTACGTAATGGACCTTTTGCCAAGTCCTTAATAAAAATGTGGTTAACACTATTTGGTTGATTATGTGCCTACAAGTTATATTAGTTCAACAACTAAGCATTAAATTATGTTACACATAACTGAAAATGACAAGTTTATCATACATGTTATATACTCTCATATTGATTTAACCAAATCGCAAAATCATTCTCTATATATGCATCAACCTAATTATTAGTAATTGTTAGGTTATTTTGTCATAACCTTGACCCATAAATCCTTCACACTATATGTAAAAATCAACAAACAATAGTATATACAAGTGCAATCCCATGTTATCACTTATAGGTTTGAATATACTGAGCTTCCTATCATATTTTTCATAATCCCTTTTACATTCATCATTATTTCGAGGGACTTTTTGATGTCATGTATTAACGTGAGGCTCAAAGCAGTGCACACAAAAAGCTAAAAATTCTTCAACCAAATTTGCATTGTATATCGAATCTTCAACCTGAGTTTTATTTCATGCATCATTTTTTAACTTGAAGGTACCTTTCAAATGGATACATCCATCAACATTCAACTGGACCTATAATTCTTGCTTCATATAGAAAATGAATTGGGAGATGTTCCATATAGTCAAAGAAGTTTGTGGGAAAATATATGTTCAATCTTACACAAAATAATAAGAATCACTTCCTCCAGCTACCTCATATCATCCACATGTATGACAATTGAAGTTAAATCTTTGAAGAAAAGGCTTAACTCCAATAAGGCTTGCCAAACATGTGTTTAAAGCAGTTGTCGAAATACAATTGGTATCAACTGTTGCATGAACATATGACAATCATAACTTCTTAACCCAAACAACTTAAGCTTTTGTATATCCATACATCTATCCATATTTGAGACATATCCACCTGGAAATTACAATCGTTTAGCCCATTCACATAAAGCTGCTTTTCCCCATTTATTAAAAGTGTAATAGCATTTAGGATATTTTACAGTTATAAGATCACGATCTAATTATGGTCTTTGATAAAACTATTTCAAGCCTTCCCAAGATTTGGTTTTCCTTCCACATTCATCATCGTATTACACACATTATCAAAAATATTCTTCTCTATGTGCATCACATCCTAATTATGCCTAATCATGTTGGTTTTCCAATATGATAGATCCTAGAATATGCCTCATTTCCTCCAACTAGTTACTTTTGAAATTAGTCCATTCACTGCATAACCATCCATATCAGTGACCTTTTGTAATCCCCATTCCTCTATCTTTGCTAATATCTCATCTCCTGACAATATTGGTACTATAGTGGTAGTTACAATTTTATTTTTAAGAAAGGATATTGTTCGTCCGAAATGGATGATCATTAGGTAAAAATTTGCATTGGTTGTCAAACCACGATGTCTTACCCACTCTTGGCAGAGTAAAAGCTTCTAAGTTGTCTATGCAATAAGGACGTGGCAACTTCCCTATTGTACTCCACCTTGACAACATAGAATATGTAATAAAATCACTAATTGTCTTCAATAATGTAGCACATGGTTGAAAATTCTGCTTATCTAACACATTGTAGGTTTGAACCCCAACTTTCCACTCACTAGGCTAGCGATGGTTTATTGCTAGATATAATTATTTTTAAAATATTTTAAAAATGAATTCACTATATTTAAATGCATTATATAATTTAACTTAAAATATTTAAATTCATTATAACATTGTTTATGATTATACAATATTAAACCTAATTATTAATTAATTTATATTAATTTTAATTAACTAATTCAATATTATATTATGTCAATATAATATTAAGATTTTATATTAACATTCAAATTTTTTGTTATGATTAAATATTATGATTTGATATTATATTATGCATTATTAATATATTATTAGTATCTTAATTTTCTATTCTTAATATTAAATATTATATTATTATAGTATAATATTTGTCTAGATATATATACTATTTTATATATTTATTCTTAATATATATATATTAATTTCTAATTTAATATTTATTTATATAAATTATCTTTATATATATATATATATATATATATATATATATATATATATATGTATATATGCTAATTTTACTGCAGGTTAATATTAATTTAATATTTTGCTTTAATATTATGTTTACTTTATCATATTTATATATTTTTTATATTATATTATAATTCAATGCTATTAATTTAATCATTTAATCTTATTAATTGATTGAACCGTATTAGGACTGAACTGTAATCGAATTGAGTCAAACAATTTTGTAAATATGTAACCAATCAGATTTATGAAATACTTTTTAGTCTAATATTTTGGTACTCAAATTAGACTGTCTCGATACACTAGAGTAGCTCGAGCTTGACTATATTAATTTTGAGTAATTTGCAATTTGTCTCAGCTTGCACCTATATATTTAATATTATCACTCTTATATTATATTATTTTAAATCTTATATTATAATTTTAATATTATTAATATTATATTATTTAATATTATTTTCATACTATATTAGTTAATATTATTTATATATAATTTAATATTTATAATATATTTATAATATATATAAATTATTTAATATTTATATTAGTTTAAAATTTTTATAAATTTTAATTATTTTTTTATTTCTATATTAGCGACGAAATTCCATTGCTAAGCCCTCGCTAGTTAGCAACAGAAAGAATTTAGCACTAACTAGCGAGAAAATTAGTGACGAAATCAGCGATGGCTTGATTCCATCACTAATTAGCAACTGACTGGCCATTGCTAGCTTTAGCTATGAAAAATTTTGTTGTTAGTTCATCGACAAGACAATGGCGCGAGCTTACCTATAATCCTTCGGTAGCCTATCACTAGTTAGCTATGGAAAATTTTTGTCGCTAAATTCATCGCTATTCCGATAGATTTTTATAGTCTCCAAAACCTCACTCTTTAAAAACATTGATTTCCTTATTTTTTATTTTTTGCTTCATTTTTTGTCTAATTATGGAGAATTAGACAGAAACCTCACTCTTTAAAAACCTTACTATGGAAAATTTATGTCACTAAATTTGTCGCTATTCTGACAGATTTTTATAGTGTCCAAAACATCACTCTTTGCTTTCTTTTTTGTCTAATTAAGAGGCAAGTTATAAGAACAAATAGATTTTTCGATTAACTAACTTGCCCGCTTGGATAATTCTAAGCATGATCAAATCTTTCTCTCTTCGTAAATAACTTCCATTGCTAGACATATACATACCTTAACCTACAATTGAAGCCTCTCTTAAGATTTCTTATCAAGTAAATGCCAACCCGTTTGACCTTAATTACGTTTTAAATGTCAAGCAATTAAGCCTATAACATGTGAGTAATTTCTTAGAGCTTAAGGGGTAAGGCTTCAAGAGGCCTTAATGTAGTAAAAACGGAGAAGATTGGTACTTCAATAAGGTGAACAAATGCAAGAAAAATAAGAGGTACATCCTAAAGAACCCATTCCACCTTTTTCTTTCCAAATCTCTCTTACTTCCATTAACATGAAGCTAAACAAGCTACTTAAGAAATTCAAGCTTTATAGTCATATTAATATGGATATTATAGAGTTACAAGAGAAGTTGGAGCTTACATCACGCCATCTACATAATTATGAGGAGGAAGATAGTAACAAAGAAAAAGATCAAGCCTAGTCTCTTATATTTTTCATCTTCCCTTTTTTATTTTTCTTTTTCTTCATGTTTTATTTATGTTTTTCAAATTTAGATAGCCCCAAGTTATGATCACATATTCGTTGTATATATTGGAAATTTTGTTGTTTAGTTGTATTAGTTAGGTAGACCATTTAATGAAAATTTCTCTTCTAATTTCATTAATCTCCATTATCTTCTTATTTTATATTTCTATGTGTATCCATGAATGCTTAATGAGAATCAATGTTTGATTGAATGTGTACTCCATTACATTCCCTCTCTACCTTCAACACCCATTCATCTTTTTGATTTTGACAAAGAGGGAGAGATATCATATGCAAAGTTAACATTGACATGTATAAATGATATTATTAAAGGGGAGCTTTGAATGAGGGAGAGTTATATGAAATTGCTAACTTTTAGTATTTATAATTTTATGCATCCTTAAGAAATACTATTCTCCAAACACTTTTTGATTTCCATGTACTTAAAATATGTTAAGATATACATATTTGATGGTTTTTCCTTTATCAAATCAATTTAGGTTGTCAAAATTGAAAGGACGAGAATTTTGGACTAAGTTGGTTAAATTAGGACAAGCCTCATTTTTTAACTTGACAAGTTAGATTGATAGGTAATAATATGGTTGATAGGTAATAATATGGGTATTGAGTATTGTTCTTTTAGAATTTAAGGTTAGAATGTGTTAGGAAGCCAAAAGAAAGTAAAATCTCCCAGTCTCAAAAAGTGGTTTGTAAATAGCACCTAGGATAAGCATATCACGACCACAAACTAAGTCATAACTGTTATCTTAGCATCACTATTCAATTTAAAAATAAAACAATTCAATCTAGTTTAATACACAGTTAGCTTCTAATCCAAGAATCCCATCACGATCAAGAATCACTATCAATAATGTTCCATTGTTACTGCAATCTTCAAACCTTAAAGAAAAGAGATCCAATGGACACTTGGGAACTGACTTGAAGCATGCCACATGTATAAAGATTCATTATACCATTTGAAGATCACAACCATGAATCCAAAGATGTGATCATAACCAACATTCCACTTTAAAGCAAGAGATTTAGGCCAAAATACGTTGTGCTTCATGTTTCACTATTCTAGTGCAATCAAATCTCATGACCTTGACTCATAAACCACGACTGAGACCACTAAATAAAAGTGGAGTATTGCAATGGCTAATCTAAGGAACAAATGATAAATTTCCATATGTCACTAGCCATTAGACATAATATTAAGGTATTAACAATGAAAAAGAAATCATAGGCATAAAACATGGATCGCAATCACAATCATGGCATATTGACCATACAATATGTATAATAAGCATCAAATGCAGGATTTTCTACCAAATCTTAAAGATATGGAGATAGCTTCATTAGAAACAACTATTTGGTGGTTGCAAACTATAAATACTCTACCAAATATGTTTGAATAAAAGAGAATAGCCATTAATTATGTCCAAACACTTGCAAATTCATTTTTAAAGCCTCTCTCTCTTTGAAGCTATTATACTTATTTTTTAATAGTATTTTGATTATATTCATTACTTGTAAAGGTTAAGTGTGAGCCTTAAACACTTAGTATTTAGATTTTAGAGTAGCTTTGTTAGGAAAAATTCTTACAAGGTTGTGTGTTAGCCTTAAACACAAAGTGTAATTAGGGTTTGGGTGTGAGCCAGAACACTTAGTTGAGTGTGAGCTGGTAAAACATTTGGTGAGTTAGTGAAATAACTAATTGGTGAATTAGGGAATGGATGTAGGGTCGGTTAATATTCAAACCACTATAAATCTTGTGTCTTAATTTTTCTCTTTCCATTCTTCTACCTTTTAATTATTTATGGTCCCTTTAAAATTTAAATTTCCCATCAATTTAATCCCCCTTATTAGTGCACAATGGCTAACACTAATTAAACAAAATAATTGAAAGATATCCTAAATCAAATAGGATATATAATTCAACTAAATGAATAAGGATTTGAACACAATGATAACTCATAACAACTAACCAAATCTTTGACTTTTCTTCTCATTTTTGGATGTTAATCCTCATGCTCTACTAGGGTTTATGGATGCCACTTTTAGTGCATAGAAGCTTCTTAAAAGATTTTTAGAATCTTTATGGAACTTTTAAGAACCTTTTGTAACATTCTACATCATTTTTAGTGCAAATTGCTCCATTTTAAGAGTTTGGCTTGAATTCTTCATCTTGAGGGTCAAAATATGAAATTTAAGTGCATAAATAACTATTTTTCCTTTATGTGGAAGACTCCTCTAATGCTCTAATTGCCCTTAGACTTTATGTTAGATCTAGCTTAGGAATTTTTGTAAACCAAACTTGTTTTGATGATTACAAACACATCTAAAAACTCACTCCTATTTAAATTTGTGTGAAAGATCTTGCAGATACATCAATTTATTGATCAAAGGTCTTCAAATGAAGTGTTTTTGGAAAACTCTAAGTATTCAAAGCCAATAGGTGCTGTGTCATTTCAACGGGCATTGTGACTTAATCAACGGGCATTGAAGATACACAATAGGTGTTAAAGTGATACACACATATGAGTTAAGGATTTTGGACCCCTCAACCATCAACTCTTTCATTGCACAATAGGTGTTAGATGTTAAAAACTCTTAAGCTTTGCAAACAAACCTTCTCAACGGGCATTGCATTGTCACAAGCATTACTCATCGATAGTTTAATAGGTGTTGCATTTTCACAATAGGCATCGCACCAAATGACTTGATGTGAATAAAAACCTAAAAGTCTCGACACAAGCATTGGACTTATAGCAATGGGCATTGGAAAAACACCTAGGTAGAGCTAGAATTTCTAGACTCTCCAATGGGAGATGATAAAATGTCCCATAAGCATTGAGACACTTTTCAATAGGCATTGAACCAAAGCCAACAACCATTGAAACACTATACAAAATCTTGAAAAATAGAGCATCAAACTCACATCCTTTTAGAGATTTTTCAATAGGCACAACTTCCAAAACAGATTTGAAGAACACACTTAAGACATCTCTTAAAGCTCTCCACCAAGTCAACCACTATTTGTGAGTGTAATCATTATTGTTTATTGCTTGAGTGAGAGTATTCCTTCTCATCTTTTGCTTGCAAATCCTTTAGAGAAGGGGTTTTTATTTAAGATCTCTAAAGATCTAAATCTTTTTTTTTTTTGTGAAAGGTTTAAGGTAGTACCTACAAACTACTTTGGGAAATGGTTTTAGTAGCACCCAAAAGTCTACTTATAATAGCTTAGTAGTGCTCAAAAAATACTAACTGGAGTCTATCTTAATAGTCAAATTCTTTAGTGGGAGACTATAGGAGAGGATGTAGGCAGGGTTGTGTCGAACCTCTATGAATTGATTGTCTATGTCTCTTAATTTCTTAATACATCAATCGTTGAGTTTTACTCACCATTACCTTATTCAACTACCCCTTCTAGGGCACCAAGGAAGAACAATTAGTACCAAAGCCTATCTCTTTATCAAGGCTTTAGTGTTCAGAGTAAAGATCATGGCAAGTCATGAGGAATCACAATCAATCCATGAGCCACCATTCTTCAAAGGAGACGATTACGGGTATTGGAAGAACCTATGGAAATCTTTCTAAGTAGTGAAACCATAGATCTATGAGATATTGTCGAAGAAGGAATAGAAGTTCCAACTAAATTAGTTGGAGATGTTCATGTTCCTAAACCCAAGTGTGAATGGACAACAGAAGAAAAGAAGGTAAATCTCAAAAATAGATGAGCCATGCACGTTCTCTTTTGTGCTATCCATAAATCTCAGTATGTAAAGCTGTAAATGTGTATATTCAAAAAGAAAATTTAGGACACTTTGCAGACTTAGCATGAAGGCACCAGTGAAGCAAACAAGAAAAAGATACAAATGCATACTTATATGTATAAAACTTTTGTATACTAGCCTGGTGAGACCATAGTTGAGATGTACAACAGGTTCATTGATATTATGGGCCCTCTCAAAACTCTTGGGAAGTCCTACTCTAATGAAGACATGGTAGCTAAGATCCTAATAACTCTTCATAAGGAAAAGTGGAAAGCTAAAAAGACAACTATAGATGAGGCTAACAAACTGGAAGTTCCATCTCTAGATGAACTTATGGAAAAGCTTCTGGCTCATGAAATCACACTAAAAAAACACATATGAAAGCCTTAGAATGAGAAAGAAAGACTTGGCTCTAAAAGTCAAAGAGGTACGCTTTGAATCCCCTTCTCTTCTTTTAGTGATGATGAAAATAATAGTAAAGATGAGCACCTTGCCCTTATAATAGACAAAGTAAAAATATTTCTCTCAAAAAGTAGAAGAGCAAGGAGGTAGAAGAAGAAAAGTAGTAAGAGTCAACTCATTTGCTATAGATGCAATGAGAAAGGGCACATCAAGTTAGATTGTCCCAAGGCAAAGAAAAGTAAAATTTCTACTAAGAAATACATCTCTAAGAAAGACAAAGAAATGTACAAAGCTACTTAAGACGACATAAGTGACTCCGTACATGATGAGGAGGACACTAAAAAAGAGCTAGCCAATCTATGTCTTATGAAAATTAAGGAAAGATCAAATGAGTCCTTAAGTGAGCACTCCTCTAACAACAATACTGATAATGATGGTGAGAACACAGTAAATACTCTTGACTCTTATTCTAGGGATGAGTTATATCCTATTATCACTAAACTAACCATGAAAGTGGAGATTCTTAAGTCCAACACATCCATACTTAAGAAAAATAATAAATCCTTAAAGGATTGTGCTAAGAGTCAAAAGATTTTGGCTAAGGAGGTTGAGTCTCTAGCTACTGAGAACTCTAAGCTTAGGGATAATCCCAGTAAATTTACTAAATGGAAGGATAAACTAGATTCCATCCTTGAAGTTCAAAGGAGCTCATCCATAAAAACATGGATTAGGATATAATGCTTCTACCTCTACTACTCCTACTTTTAAGACAGTCTTTGTCAAGGCTAAGGAAGTTAGCATGCCCAAACCTATGAGAATGCTTAAAGTTTCCATAAGGGGAATCGCCAATACCAATGGCACGAAGGGTAAGTCTCAGTCCACTCACACACAATTAAGACATGCTCTTTATAGAGCCAACTATGCCTACATGTATTACACTTATAAGCCTAAGAGGTAAAGTCTCCAAAGGTACAAAATTGGCATACTCATGCATATAGGTTTACAACATACATGAGAGCACATAAGAAACACTCCCAAGCAATTAGCTCAGAAGAGTTACAAACCTCACAAACACCATGTGTATGCTTTACCTAGAAATAGGACAATATTGCATTTGAATAGTGAGTGCTTCTATTATGGTGTTTATGGCCACATTGCCTATCATTGCCTTGCTAGAAGGCACGATGAGCAGATGGCTAGAACTAACCCTCTAGGACCCAAGAAAATTTAGGTACGTAAGACTTAATCCTCTTTATTTTGTACATGTGTTTGAAATCCTAAGTTTGAAAGCAAGTGTGGTATCTAAACAGTGGATGTTCAAAGTATGTGATAGGAGAAAGGGAGTTCTTCACATAACTAGAAAAATATGAATGGCTTTGAAATGCATAATTTAGAGACAATGGAAAGGCAAAATAATTGGCATAGTTAAAGTTGGTAAGAATGTTGATTCACCCATTCTTGATAAAAAGTTTCGCTTGTTGATGGACTTAAACATAATTGTTGAGTGTAAGTTAGCTTTGCGACGAAGGCCTCAGAGTTATGTTTAAACCACAAACCTACTATGCGTCAAGAATGAGTGACAACAAAATCTTGTTCATTGGTAGGAGAATTCATAACATTTATGTGGTTGGTTTAAATTCTCTTATTAATAATGGTGTTAAGTGTCTAATATCTATAGTGGATGAAGGTAAAGCCTGACATAGAAGGCTAGGACATGAAAACATGGAACTCCTCAACAAGCTGATAAGGAAAAACTTGGTTGAAGGACTACCCAAAATAAAGTTTACAAAGGAAGGAGTTTATAAAGCATGTCAAAAAGGAAAATAGGCAAAATCTTCATTTAAAGCCAATAACATAGTAAGTTCTTTTAGACCCATGCAATTGCTTCACATGGACTTGTTTGGACCCATTAGAGTATCTAGCTTGGGAGGCATGCATTATACATTTGTAATTATAAAAGATTACTCTAGGTATACTTAGGTGTTGTTCCTTCCTCACAAGGATTCTTACTTTAATTCCATTAAGACCTCTACTAAGAGAATTCAAAATCAAAAGGATTTGAAGATCTCTTCTATTAGAAGTGACCATAGAGGAGAGTTTGAAAATGCAAAATTCCATAGCTTTTGTATTGAGTATGGTATCTTACATAACTTCTGCACTCCTAGAACACCATAACAAAATGGTGTAGTAGAAAGGAAGAATATAACTCTTCAAGAAATGGCTAGGAAAATATTGAATGAATACAATCTTCCTAAATGCTTATGGGCTGAAGCTATAAATACTTCTTGTTATATACTAAATATAGGTCAGGCCCTTATTAAAGAAAACACCCTATGATTTATGGAACAATAGGAATCCTAGGATTGCATATTTTAGAGTTTTTGGTTGTAAGTGTTTTATTCTAAACACTAAAGATAACATTAACAAATTTGACTCCAAATTCAATGATGGAATTTTCCTTAGATACTCTACAACCAACAAAGGGTAAAGAATCTTCAACAAGAGAATTCTGAATAGTCAATGCATGTTGTTTTGATGAATCTAATCCCACTTCTTTAAGAAAAGAAGAAGATGTTGATGATCTTGTAGGTCTTATGAGTGAGCTGAACATTGAAAAAGAAAGAAAAAAAGTGGATAAGCCACAAGAAATGAGGAGTAAGGAAAATTCAGATTAATCTCTTCCTACTCTAAATAAAGGGCAAACTCAACTAGAATAGGATTGGGTCTTCAAGAAAGATGATCCAAGAGATCTCATCATAGGTGATCCATCAAATTGGGTAACAGCTAGATCATCATTTAGAAATGCATGTAACAATCTTGCTTTTGTTTCTCTTATTGAGCCTAAGACCATAGATGAGGCCATAAAAGAAGAACATTGGGTTCTTGCTATGCAAGAAGAACTCAATTAGTTTGAAAGAAACAAAGTATGGACCTTAGTTCCCATACCTTAAAGACACTCCATTATTAGAACAAAATGGGTCTTTAAGAATAAGCTTGATAAGCATGGAACCATAGTTAGAAACAAGGCTTGGTTAGTAGCCAAAGCCTATAACCCATAAGAGGGAATAAACTTTGATGAAACTTTTGGCCTTATTGCAAGGTTAGAGGCCATTAGGATTTTACTTGCATTTGCTTCTCATATGAATTTTAAATTATATCAAATGGATATGAATAGTGCTTTCCTCAATGGCTACATTGATGAAGAAGTATATGTTGAACAACCCCTTGGTTTTAAAAGTCATTATTTTTTCTAACTTATGTTCAAGCTTACCAAAGCCATACATGGCTTGAAGCAATCTCTAAGAGGTATGAAAGGTTGAGCAACTTTCTTGTAAAGAAAAGTTTTTCCAAAGGATTAGTAGACACAACACTCTTTTCTAAAAAGAGGAATAAAGAATTATTGCTCGTGCAAATATATATATAGATGATATTATTTTTGGTGCCACTAATGTTTGCTTGTGTGAAAATTTATCCAAAGTAATGAAAAGTAAATTTGAGATGAGTATGATGGGAGAACTTAAGTTCTTTCTTGGATTGCAAAACAAATAAGAAAAGAAGGGAATCTTCATCAACCAAGCCAAATAAACAAGATAACTAATCAAAAAATTTGGCATGGAGAATAACAAACCTTGTAAAACTCCAACGAGCACCAATATCAAACTAAACACAAATGAACATGGTAAGGTTGTGGATTAAAAGTTTTAAGGAGGTATGATTGGTAGTTTTCTCTATGTTGCTTCATCTAGGCCATATATCATGTTTAGTGTATAACTTATATGGAATATACTAGTCTAATCCTAAGGAGTCTCACTTGTATGTTGTAAAACACATACTGAAATATCTTAATGGTACTTTTAACTTAGGATTTTAGTATCCTAAGACTTTTTCATTTGAATTAAATGCATTTTCAGATGCTGATTTTGCTATGTGTACCTTAGATAGAAAAAGTACTTCAGGCACATGTCGATTACTAAATAAATGCTTAGTGTCTTAGAGTAGCAAAAAGCAAAATGCAATTGTTTTGTCTACAGTTGAAGCTAAATATATAGTAGTAGGTCTTTGTTGTGCTCAAATCCTATGGATGAAGCAACAACTTCTTGACCATAAGATTATTGTAAATCAGGTGGCCATCAAATGTGATAATGCTAGTGCCATTAACTTATATAGAAATCCCATTCAACATTCTAGGAGTAAGCATATAGATATGAGACATCACTTTATAAGGGATCATGTTA
This sequence comes from Omphalea diandra, assembly GCA_949677035.1. Lineage (NCBI taxonomy): Eukaryota > Viridiplantae > Streptophyta > Magnoliopsida > Malpighiales > Euphorbiaceae > Omphalea > Omphalea diandra. The sequence goes on along the minus strand of CATIWR010612124.1, from coordinate 10,508 downwards.
ATAATGGTGATATTGTGTTCAAATTTATTGATACTAACCATCAACTGACAGATACTTTTACTAAACCTTTTTATGATGAAAGGGTGAAATTCATCAAAAGAGAACTTGTAATGATTGATGGAGGTACGTTAAGTTAACATCAACAGGTTATTCTCTTTCACCCTGGTTAATTCATGCATAATCTTCATCTATTGATTGATGAATTATTATAAGGATTGATGTCAATTAAAATCTTTAGATTTTATAAGCTAAAGATTTTGATGTATGTCTTATCTTGATCAAATGTCCCTTTGTTAATTGAATTCATGACCATATCATTGAGTTTGATTATTAATCTACATTAACTTAGTTTTAAAAAAGTTTACTCATTTGAAAAAATTTTTAAACTTCTTTTCGCCTTGGAAAACATAGCCAATGGCCATTATGAATTTTCCAATGACTGTTGTATTATTCATAATTTGCAACTTATGTTTCTATATTCCCCCATGATTGTTGTATATTTCCAATGACTATTGTTCTTCACCCAATGAGTGTTGTAAGCAACAATAATCATTAAATGAAGAACACATGCTTGTTTTAGCCACGACAATGTCCAAAAAGTCGTTGTTTCATTTACAACAGCTATTGAACACTCCTAATGGTCATATTTTTTTAAAGAAATAAAAACCTTCCCAAACTCATATATATACCCCTGAAAACCCTAAGTTATTTTACTTCAGCTTTCTTTGTGCTTTTAGGTGCCATTGGGTTAGGTATTTAATAAATGATGCAAGTGAACAACACAAAAAATAGCAAAAGCAAGGAGATATAAAGATAAACAATGTAAAAGTGAGATGGAACACTATTAAAAGGATTTAAATAAGCAAAAAAAATGTGCAAAAATGGTAACAAATGGTTAAATTTGCAATTAATAAGGGTGTGACATCGGTTGACAGTCAAATCAGTTAATGCTTGTCAGTTACTCTAATTCGTGATTGCTAATTACAAAAAATTTGAGTAATGGACAAAAATTTTGTGAAAACCAAAGAAGTCAACAGTGAAAACTTTTGAATTTTGAAAAAATTTACAATGGATAATTGAAATAGCGATTGAAAAATTGATGTGTGACAGAAAGTTTGATAATTGCCTATAAATTGCGATTGCAAAATGAAAGTAGCAACCGTGAGTTATGAGGCAAGAAAGGAAATCATGAAAAGAAAATATTTGACTTTCCTAATTGTGATCCACTTAATGTATTGATGCTTAATTCATGCAATTTGACATATGGAAGCACATTTGCATAAAGAATTAAGACATCCACAAAAGTATAGTACACATTCATCAAATATAACAATCAATTATTCAAAATAATACATTAAACAAAGAAAATTTTAAAAGATCTGATTTTCACTCTAGGGAACTTCCATCATGTATTTTGAGCTCTCTCTTAATGAAGTTCATCATTTCTTCATTGAGAGGTTTAGTGAAAATATCAGCAAGTTAATAATTAGTGTTAATGAACTCAAACACTACAACACCAATTTGGACATGATCTCTAAGAAAGTAATGCCTAATGTCAATATGTTTACTCCTAGAGTGTTGGATGAGATTCTTTGAAAGATTTATTGCATTTGTATTATCACAATTGATGGGAATGTTATCAACGTCTTTGCCATAATCCTTTAATTGTTGTTTCATCCAAAGAACTTGGGTGCAACAACAACCAGCAACCACATATTATGCTTCAATTGTGGACAAGGCAACTAAGACTTGCTTTTTACTAAACTAAGAGACTATGTGTTCTACAAATTGGCAAGTTCCAGAAGTGCTCTTTCTATCTAGTAAGCTACGGATATAATTCGCATCTGAATATCCTATAAGGCTAAAGGATGAATTTCTAAGATACCATAAGCCTAAATGCAATGTGCCATGTAAATACTTAATAATCCTTTTAACAACATTAAGATGTAATTTTTAGGCATGATTGAAATCTAGCACACATGCATACACTAAACATGATATTAGGTCTAGAGGTAGTGAGATAGAGTAGAGAACCAATCACACCTCTATTTCTCTTCTCATCAATAGACTTATCTGATTCATCTTTATCTAGTTTAATGGTAGCTCTCATTATTGTCTTTGCTACTTTGCATCCTTCTATGCCAAATTTCTTGAGTATATCCTTTATGTACTTGTTTGGTTGATGAATATTCCCTCTTTGGTTTGCTTGATTTATAGGGCATGAAAGAACTTGAGCTCTTCCATCATGCTCTTCTCAAATTGCTTACTCATACACTTATCAAAATCCTTACAAAGAGATTCATTAGTAGCACTAAATATAATATCATCAATATATATTTATACAATAAGCGTATCATGATTATGCCTTTTAACAAACAAGGTTGCATCAACCTTCCCTTTCTCAAAATCATTTTACAAAGGACATGAACTAAGCCTTTCATGATAAGCTCTTGGAGCTTGTTTCAAACCATATAAGGCTCTATTGAACTTATAAACATGATTTGGAAAAATATGAGATTCAAAACTAGGATGTTGTTGAACATAAATTTCCTCCTCAATGAGACCATTTAAAAATGCACTTTTAATATCCATTTGAAAAAGTTTAAAATTTATGTGACATGCATAAGCTAAAAGAATCCTAATGGCCTCTAATCTTCCTATAGAGGCATAGGTTTCATCATTATCAATGTCTTTCTCTTGGTTGTACCCCTTTGCAGCCAATATAGACTTATTTTTAGTAATGAAACCTTGCTCATCTAACTTATTCCCTAAACACCCACTTGCATCCTACAATAGGGTGTTCCTTAGGCCTAGGAACAAGTTTCCATACATTGTTTCTCTTAAAATGGTTGAGTTCCTCTTGCATGGCAATCACCCAACTTTCATCATCAAGAGCCTCATCAATTGATTTTGACTCAAATTAAGAAACAATGCAAGATTATTGTCTAAAGAATTAAATTGAGATTAAGTACTTACACCTTTAGAAGTATCACTAATAATTAGATCCTTTGGGTCATATTTGTAAAATCTCTAATCCTTGGGAAGATCTTGATCTGAAATTCCTGTTTTTTGTGGTTGGGATTCCTTTTCTTCGCTAGATGACTTGCCTTCATCACAGTTTTCAACAATCTCTCTTGAAGTTGATTCCAACTTCATTTTCTCAAAGTCACCTATAAAATTATCAATAAGAGAATCTTTCCCAAGATCAAGTTTACTAGATTCATCAAACACAATGTTCATAGACTTTTCAACAACCATAGTACTTTTATTAAAAACTCTATAGGCTTTAATAGAGGTGGAATATCTTTGAAAAATACCCTCATTTATTTTTTAATCAAACTTTCCAAGATTATCTTTGGTATTTAAAATGTAGCACTTGCATCAAAGACTCTTAGGTATGACAACTTAGGCTTTCTACCATTCTAAAGCTCATACAAAGTTTTATTGAGAATAGGTCTTTTAAAAATATGGTTAGCAATGTAATAAGAAGTATCGATGGCTTTAGCATAAAAAGTAATTAGGTAAGGAATACTCATTAAGTATAGTTCTAGTCATCTCTACTAGTATTCTATTTTTCCTCTCTACAATACCATTTTGTTGTGGTATTATAGGAGTTGAAAAGTTATGAGAAATCTCATTCTCTAGACAATAAGGTTCAAAAGGTTTATTTTGAAATTCTTTTTTATGGTCACTTCTTATAAAAGAAATGAAGTAACCCTTTTATTTTTGAGCTCCTTTTGTAAAACTTTTAAAAGCAACGAAACTGTCATGCTTATGAGCTAGAAAGGATATCTAAGTAAACCTAGAGTAATCACCAACTAGGATAAGCGCATAATTCCACCTAAACTAACACTCCTAATAGGTCTAATCAAGTCCATTGGATAATTTGAAGAGGTCTAGACTGACTTATAACATTATTTGCCTTGAATAAGAATAGATGTTGCTTTCCCAATTTGGCTTAGTCCATATGTCTTATCCTTTTAAAACTTTAGCTTGAGAAGACCTTCCATTAGTTTCCTTTTGATAGGCTTTGTAAGAGCTCCATGTTAGCATGACTATGTCTTCTATGCCAAAGCCAAGCTTCATTACTAAGTGACATAAGACACTTAAAAGATTGATTAGCCAAATTCTAAGTCAATTAGGTATGTGTTGCCACTCTTTTTCACCTATGAAGACTACCTTTTTATCCACCAAAGTGGTAGTTCGACATTCTCTAGGATCAAAGGTGACTTTGTTACCTTTATCACATAATTGACTTACACTAAGCAAATTATGTCGTAAACTTTCTACAAGTACAACATCATTAATAAGAAAATAATCATTCTTATCAATTGTTCCAATGCCAATTACCTTACCCTTGGTATTGTTCCCAAAAGTGATATTGTGACTTTCCATCTCTTTTATGGCCATGAATAGCTTCTTATTGCCTATTATATGCTTTGAGCTTCCACTGTCCACATGGAAATCTTTGACTTCATTGATGGATGCCATGCAATCATACACAATGCAAACAAAGCACTTTTGTTTAGGTACCCAAGCATACTTGGGTTCTAGGGGGTTAGGCCTAGAAGGGTCCTCTAATTTGAGGTGAGTCTTCCTAAGACAATAATGAATATTTATATAACCAAACATTATGCAATAATGACATTAGAGTTTAGACTTATGAATCTTCCTCCTATACATAGCTTTGGTATGAGTAGGGGTACTTCTCAAACCATGATGATATGAGTGTGAGTATATGCATGAATGCTTAGGAGTATAATAGAACTTTTATATGTGTTAGGGTTAGCATGTTTCTTTGTGTAGATATATGGATGGTTAGCCCTTTTTAGCATAGGCTTTAAGCCTTGATGTGCCTTCCCCTTTGCCATTGGGCATCAATGGCTTAGTGTTATGAGCACTCTTTCTCCAATTACCTCAATACTAGATGTTTGAGGTGTTAAAGCTTTGATAAAAGTTGTGAAAGGGGGATTAGATGATGAGGAGGCTCCATTGAAGCCAAGACCATGTCAAACTAGTAGGGGTCTTTGAGATACAATTAAAGTATCTAACGTTTCCTTCCCTTTATGAAACTTAGAAATATAGTTTCTAAGCTCAATTACTTCTCCTTTCAATGTATCATTTTCCTTTCTTAAGAAATTTAGAGAAGATGAGGACTTAGAAAGACTCTCTAAAGACTTTTAAAGTTCTTCATTAGAAGTCCTCAATTCACATACAATATCATTTAAGGATTTAAATTTATCCTTTAGTTTAGAACTTTTTTTCTTATAAGTCTTCAATTGTGACTTATGTTTGTCATATCTCAAAGTATGAGCTTCTAAGAGCTCATCAAGTATATCATCTAATGCATCATAGTTTTCATAATAATGGGGCAAAAAACTTACCTCATTTGAAGAGTCATCTTGTGCCATGAAGCACAAATTTACCACTTCCTCATCTTCATCTTCTTAACTTGAGCTATCATCCTATGTAGCTTTGAAACTCTTCTTCTTTTCCTTGTCCACTTTCATCTTCTTTTTCAGCTTGGGACAATCATACTTGATGTGGCCTTGTTTCCATAATCATGGCACATTACCTCACCCATTCTTTCTTTGAGGTTGGGAGTTGCTTTCTTGAAGTTTCTTCTATCTTTTCTTCTTCTTATCAGCTCTTTTGTTCTTCTAGGAAGCATGGCCAACTCCTCCTCTTTTTTATAATTATCTTCCTCACTTGAAGCAGCCTCTACTTCTTTGTCTTTGGATGAAGATTTGAGAGCTAAGGTCTTCCTCTTTACTTTTCCATTCTTGTCCCCTTCCCCTCTCATCTTTTTCATCTCCTCATCTTTTTTCAAGGCTAGCTTATGAGTTAGAAGCTTTCCTATGAAGACATCAATTTGCACTTTCCCAATTTCTAGATTTGACTCTTGTATGCTTTAAACCTTAGCATCAAATTTCTCAATAGGTAAGGATTTAAGTATTTTTTTTTTTAGTTTACCTCATGATTGGTGAGTATCCTTTTGAATTGTTTCATGTTTGTAATAATTGATAGGAGTCTATTCATCATATTTATGATGCTTTCATTGTCCTTCATCATGAATAACTCCTATTTTGTCAAATTCATCTCTAATCTGCTGGATTTCACCAATGTTGTGCCTTTATGGTAGTTCTCTAAAGCTTTCTATATTCCATGGGTTGTGAGGCAATGTTAAACCCTTCATATTTATTCCCTTGATAGAGAACTAAGAAGGATTGTCATTTCCCTTTTATTCCTTCCATTAGATCTCTTATGAGCTTCAACCCATTCTTCTATTGGGATTAATTCTTCATTTCCATCAACCACCTTAGTAGGTGGCTTCTACTCTTTTGCCACAATGTCTCAAATATCCATCACATCACTGTCCAAGTATATCTGTATCCTATTTTTCCAATATATATAGTCAGATCCATCAAAGTATGGTTTGAGATTAGTGTGGATTCCTTCTTATGCTATTTATGGCTTAAGATTAGTGCGGATTCTTTTTTGTGCCATTGATCTTTTCTTACATAATTAAGGCTTGAATCAAGACTTGGCTTGAATACCACTTGTTGGCCCTTGATCACTAATAAAGGTAGTTGAATTGGTGGGAAATTAGAAAAAAAATTAGAGGGAAGATAAAGTGTTTAGAGATTGGAAGAGAAGTAGAAATAATGAACACATAATATTTATAGTGGTTCGGGTGTTAATGATCCCTACGTCCACTCTTCAATTCTTCACAATTGGGTGTTTTACTAACTCAAAGTGGTATTTCTATACTCATACCAAGCTTGTACGATGTGTTTTAATGGCTCGCACACAACCCTACAATTTATGTTTCAAGGCTCACACAAAAACCTCACTCAAGTGTTTTTTTTATAAAGCCTAACACTTTAACCTAATGCAAGAGTTTTGACTTCTAGGCTAACTCTCATACCTAATTAGAATGTTGTTTAATGCTTACACCAAACAATAATAACTCACGCATAGAGAATAAGAAGTTATCAAGTAAAATTGCAAGAGTTTGGTTAAATCAATGATATTCTCTTTCATTCATATATGTTTGGTTGAGTACTTGTAGGCAACAACCACCAAAGAGATGTTACTAACAAACTATACCTAAATCTCTAAAGTAAGATAGGCAGATTTTGCATTAAATCCTTGTCAGACTAAATTCGCAGTCGTGACTAGCATTTTGTGGTCGCGAATTTCTAATTTGCACTAGAAAGATGGAAATCACAGTAGAGAATCTCATTTTGTGTCTAACGGCTAGTCCACGTGGCGTGCTATTATTGGCATTCCAAGAAATACAGTCATTGTATTTGTCTAATCAATTAAAAGTCACGATTGTGATTAAGATCCTTCTTGGACACGACAATGACTATGAATCCTTCTATTCAATAAGGAAAAATTACTTTCGTGGGTCATGGTCTCAATAGGTTTTTCACCTTCGCAAATTTTGATATCCAAATAATCATCTTGGACACTTGGCATGTTATGGTTGCAAACTTGGTTCCCTCTATACAGCTACGAAAGTCGTGGTCGTGAATAAGAATGTGAACATCATCACGAATCACTATGTATGATATTTATGTCTTCCTTAATTGGATCGTGGCTACGATTTTGCTCTATGAATTCGTTTGGTCTAAGTTCATCCATCCTTGTTGCAAGGTCAAGGTCATGATTTAGAAGTTCTTGAATATGAATTTGGATGTCTTACTCAATGTTAGAGATTTAGACTTTCATCCAACTTCCAATGCAAACCTAACTTAAAAATTGTAAAAATATCACTTAAACAAAGATGTTAGTACTTATCAACCTTTATTGTCAAGATCAAAAAAGGCCTTTGACTAAGATTTGACCAACCTAGTCCAACACTCTTTTCAAAATATGTTATGGGAGAATCTTTTTATAGGTAGAGACACGAAACTAGCCATTAGAAAGAAAGCTATCACTCCATGTCATAAAGTAGTCACTCAATGCCCCTTGGATAGTCTCCACGCCCTTTGTTGGTCTAGAATACAACTTCGACAGTCATTAATTTCATTGAAATGGCTATTGAAACTAGTTACTATAGAGAGATTTGTCTAAGCACTCATTTTTAGCCTTTCTCAATTTTTTAGTCACCAACTCCTTCAATAATTGTTAGAGATTCTCAACGTTTATTGGAATTCAACTTCAACTCTAGTTGGATATGGACAATGCTCATTGAAGTTTTCATAAAGATGCAAACTTGATGCTCTATTTTTAAAGATTTTTTATAGTGTCACAATAATTGTTGGCTTGTTTTTAATGCCCATTGAAAACGATCCCAAAGCCTATTAAATTTTTTAATATTTCCATTGGAGGGTCTATAACCTTTAGGTCAGCCCGGATGCTTTTTCAACCCCCATTGGTATAATTTCAATGCCCGTGTTAAGACTTTGAGGATTCTCTTTATATCAAGTCACTTAGTCTAATGTCTGTTGCAAAAATGGAATGCCCATTGTAGAGGTCAACTTGTGAAGCTCAAGTGTTTGAGTCATCTAATGCTTGTTGTGCCTTGAGAGAGTCATTGGTTGAGGGGTCCAAAGCCTTTAACTAACATTTGGTTGTCACTTAAATGCCTGTTAAGAAACTTTCAGCGTCCATTGATGAAATTGAATGCCTGTTGAAGTGCAGCAACACCCGTTGGCTTTGAATACTTAGAGTTTTTTTCAAAAACTCTTCTTCTACAATCCTTTGATCAAAAGATTGATGCACCTATAAAATCTTACACACCAACTTGAATAAGAGTTCTTTTGTAGATGTGTTTGTAATCATCAAATAAGTTTGTTTTACCAAGACACCTGAACTATGTCCAACATTTTCTTCTTTTTGTATGATGAAAAACAATCTAATAAGGGTAAACAATCTTGTAAGGAATGTAAATCATATAAATCTTAAGTATAACAGATAAGTGTAGAAGTTATAATGGATCATTTTAGTCCCTTTTTATTTTACTGTTCATGTACTATTAGAACATGTTATACAAACTAAGTTCTTTGCAAAACAAATTCATACAAATTAAGTCAAAAATTTTAAGTCATATACTTTTCGCGCTTTCTCCCCCTTTCTTATAACATTCTAAGTTCTTTAGTTATTTCTACCCCTTTATCATTATCAAAAATTAGTACATAGGTATAAAAACAACAAAGGTAACTCAAATAGGAGAAGCAAAGTGAAAAAATATATTTATTATTAAAGAAATTTTGTCCCTTACATCAAACATTTTTTAGAAAATTAATGACAAAATAAATGAAACAAAGATAAATATGCAACATAAAGATGATGGAATGTAAGGTCCTAAGGATGGTTCTAAGGCTTCTCCTTGTGCTCTGCTATTGTATATGACTCTGCTAGAGTAGTTGGACTTTAAAGTGGCAAATTTAGCTCTTCCACAATCTAATCTAGGGTTTAGTTGACATCCTTCATATCCCTTTGAAGTTTTTATTCCTTTTGGTGAAGGGAGATAGTGGAGGATTCAACCCTTTGAACAACATTAGAGATGTTTGCTAATTGATCAAGGACCTTTCCCTTAAATTTTGAGAAAGAAGTAATAGGAGCAGGAGCATGAGCACTAGTTTTAGTTTTTTCCACTGTAGTAATCCCAGCTCAAATAGCTTCATCAACCTTTTCATTATCCTATGTTGGTTCAGGTATTTCTCCTTCTTTTGGAATTCTCTTTATTAAGCCAAAGTTGAGCCTTTGAAGAATGCCCATGCTTGACAACATCTTCTCATTAATGGATTCATTGTGTGGTAGTTTTTTTAACACAAAGTTCCTTTCCTCAAGTTCTTCTTCTATTGAGAGTATACCCTTAACATATTTGGCAATCTTGGTTATACAATGCCCCATCACGAACTCATTCCTCTTGTCCACTTGACCAATTATCTTTTACATTAGGAATAGAGGTGTGTTGATCCTTTATTTGTTCTTCATGTACTAGAGATATAGTAGGCATTTGATGGTGCAATTACCATTTGATTATGCTTTATCATTGATGTCCCAGATTATGAACTAGTGAGCTATCCTCAAGGCTTGGCTTTGTATTTTGATGCCTTTTTATTATTGCTATTGTAGTTGCTCTTCCCATCTATGATTAACTTCTAAAATTGGTTCACATCCACTTTAACGGTATAAGGATGCTCTGTTATTCCAGAAGTAGTGGCTTCAAAGAATTTTGCCAACTCAGTTGGCCTTAGGGTGTATTTCTTATCGAATAGTCTGAAGTTGATTATCCTTTCTTATGCAAATGTGTGGAAATTACCTTCCAGCACTTCCAAGGTGGTACGAAACTTGATTGTAAGCTCTAGATAGGAAGGCTCTTTTATGTGACAAAAAAGTTCCCATCCTATCTGTGACACCCCATTAAATCGTCATTAAATGCTCTAAGTCTATCCATTATTATTAAAAGACCTTAAGTCAATTATCATTTATTTATCATATTTATTTTTTTCACACAATGTCTCTTGTTCACAACATAGTCATTATTTACA
>CATIWR010612109.1:0-14747 GCA_949677035.1 Omphalea diandra | reverse complement strand
CCTTAACATAAAAACCTTAAACCCTAACTCACCCCAATTCATTCCAAGGTAGAACCATACCTTTTTTTTTTTTTTTTTTTTTTTTTTTTTAATTTTTTTGGCTTTTGGTGGGAGTTTTGGGGTAAGTTTTTAAATTTTTTTGCTTTTGTGTTTTTTTTGGCATTTAATGGTTAAAATTTAAATAAATTTACCCAAAAAGCCCAAAAAACCCAAAAAAATTAAAAAAAAAAAAAAAAAAAAAAAAAAAAAAAAGGTATGGTTCTACCTTGGAATGAATTGGGGTGAGTTAGGGTTTAAGGTTTTTATGTTAAGGGATGTTTGAAAGTGAATTTTGGTATAATAACTTCAGGGTTGTCCAGGCCTCCCCCTCTCTTCAAATAGGAGGGGTATTTATAGGTGTTGGGTGAGTGCACCAAAGCCTAACATGGTTTTGGTTAAACCATAGGTGTATCCAATCATAGAGAAGGAGATGGATTACTTAGAATTAGAGTATGCATATAGGTTGTAAATCCAAGAATGGATTATACATCCATCTATTAAGGTTGTATAGCCTTAGGATTTAATGTGGGGACTAGTTCTAAAAGATTATAAGGATTAAGGTTCAATAGAGGGTTGTACAACCTTATAAGTAGGTTGTATAGCCTTGGTGGGCTAGGTTGGCAGCTTGAGCTATTGGTCTTAGGTTTGGCATTAGGCTTTCAGTCTTACATTTAGTTTTAGGCTTTTCTAAGGTTTCGAAAAGCCTTTATTCTTTCCTTTAACAATTCCTTTTTGCATTTTGGGGATGTATTTAGTGATTTCCATCATCGGGCTCTGCATCTAAAGGTCCTGAATCTGATGCTTACTTCAATGCAAACCTGTGACCAGCAATTAGAGCTACTAACTTGTCAATCACAGAGTAATCATCTTTGGGAAATCAATAATAACATCATAAAAGTCTAAAATGAAAGCATCATCATGAGCCATGGTATCGAATGGCAAAGAAGAGAAGCCTAAATGCTATGAGAAAGTTAAGAGAAAAAGTAAGAGACCAAAAAAAAAAAAACAAAAGTGTGAAAAATGTGAGAAATGAAGTGTTTTGGTTGTTTAAAGGTATATAGGGCCAAGTTATTTGTATAGGTAGCTACCTAGCTTGTACAAATAATTAAAGGGCCACTTTATATTTTTATAATTTTTACCCTAATAATCCTTTATGCCTCTTACTAATTATTTGTACAGATAACTATATTGTCCATATGGAAAACATGGTAATAGAAAAGAATAAAAGAAAAAGAAAGAAAAAAAAGGAAGAAAGCGGAAAAAAAAAAAAAAAGAAAACAAAGAGGAAAAAGAAAGGATAGAAGAAAAAGAAAAAAGAAGAAGAAAAAAGAAAAAAGAAAAAAGAAAAGAAAGAGAAAAATGGAGGAAAGAAGAAAAAGAAATAAGAAGAAAGAAAAAGGAAGAAGAAAAAAAATGGAAAAGGAAAGAAAGAGGAAAAAGGAAAAGAAAAGGAAAAAAGTCAAAAGACATCAAGTGCGTCCTTAGAAGAAATAAAGAGTACTTAGGGCAAAACCTAGTAGGACCAAATAGTATGTTAAAAGGAAACCAAGAAAATTTGGAATAATGTGACATATCGTAAATTTTAGAAGAACACCAGAAAAAGAAAGCGAGGCAAAACTAAGAGAAGCCAAAAAGAAGGAATACTAGAGGAAATACTAAGAAGTGATAAAAGATATATCAGAAGGGCATAATTCACAAGTCCTACAAAGGCATCAGAGAGTAAGAACTAAAGTATCAAAACCATATAAACATAATTAGAGCACAAAATCATCCTAGTACGTACTAGAGGGTTACTAAAGGGTAGATTTAACCTTTAGTATTTGCTAGAGAGTTGTTAATTAGACAACTTATTCTCGACACCTACCATAGAGTTGCTAAGGTATAAATTTATTCCCAATACCTACTAAAGGATTGTTGGAGGATAGATTCAACCTTCAGTACCTACTAGATGGTTGCTAAGGTGAAAACTGAATCTCGGTACCTGTTAGAGGGCTACTAAAGGATAAATTCAACCCTTAGTACCTATTAGAGATATGCTAAAAAGTTGTTTCATCCCAGTACCTGTCAAAGGGTTTTTAGAAGACAAACTTGGTATCTACTATACAAGGAACCTTAGTACCTACTAAGAGCTGCTAAGAAAATTGTATCATTTTTATGTTATTTACATTTATGTTGAATGCTTTATTATTCCTTGTATAGTGACCATTTTATTAAATTTCATTTTCAAAGTCGCACCAAGCAAGGAGGAAAACTATAAGCATTGGATCTTGGATTGCTAAGATACTATCTTAATAATGAGAAACTTATTGAATCCATCCTTAAAGGGATGGAGGAAATAATGCCTACAAAGTAGCAAAAATTTGAAAGAAGCCTTGAATCCAACATAGTCCTCAAACACTCAAACCAAGAGATCCTTTTGATAGATTGTGAGATTAGTTTGTATAAACAACCTCTAATAGGCCAATCAACAAGAAGCTTTTAGAATAATAACTAACTCTAAATGTCCATGCAGATAACCAAACCCTTAGTTAGTGTAAACAATTTATAAATCCTAAATTTTAGAATATTCATTGATCTTATCTTCAGAGAGAGAAAAGAAAAAAGAATAAGGTGTAATTCATGTTACTAGATGTAATTGCACTCCTTTTCTTTTTATAAATACCTCCATATTTAGTGGAGTAGGGGAGGCATAAGAGAGACCTTAGGAAAACCTTACCAAACCAAAAATTTGACCTTAAATAACTTTCTTTTATTGAAACCAAAGAACCCTAACCTTAGCCAAAGAGATCTAAGGTAAAAATTAAGCTTAGCCTCTTTTTTTTTTTTTTTTTTTTTGCACATTTGAAAAGATTCTATCATTTTGAGTGCCTGTAAGGGCCTAAGAGCTAAACCCTAGGCCATACAAAACCTTTATTCTCCCTCCCCTATTTTTATTTCTTGCCATCCTCCCTTTTTGAATTTTACCTAAAATAAACCTAATGGTCTATACAAAAACTTAACTATCTGTACAAAGTTCTATGTGATCTTTAAATACCATAAGGTGGTATGTACAAACTACTGACCATATTTACACAAATTATTCATAGTAAGCTTTTTTATCGCTTTCTTTGGTAATTTTTGGCTTCCTTTTCATTTCTTGAGCCTAATAATGAATGGAATGGGGTAGGTTGCAGTAACCAATAACCCCATCCACCATGTTTAGGCTATATTTCATAATTAATCTTACTTTCATGTGTGATTTCCATTCATTATGTTATGCTTGCGTTATTTCCTTATTATTTTAAGTATGGGTAGAATAGGGAAAGGCCTATAAAGTTAATGGTTGTTTAATTCCCTTTTATTTTATGGATATTATGTTTATTTAAGTATTTTATTATTTTATCCTTTACAATCATGAAGGAGTCTTGGTTATCTCTCTACATGGCCAATTTAGCCCCTTTACCGCATTCATGGTATACATTAGAGAGATGTATCACTTGGGTGAGGTTTCTAACACTAAGGATCCTAATCAATGATCCTTAATTTGTTGCCTATCTAAGCTTTTCTAGTTATTTAGATGTATTGCTAGTCTCTTCACTTTAGCTTGTATCCTAGCCCTATCCATGGCTAGTATTTCATCCCATGTTACTCTTGGCATATCTAACACACTTAGGGTAGTTTGGGAGAGGATCCTAGGAACCCAATGAGCCCATAATTTAGCCTTACATTATGTCAAATTATGTGTTATTCTTGCATTTACTTGATTTCATATTATATATCCCTTATGATGCATTTTTATGTCATTAGTGCATGTCGCCATCCATTATTTGCTAATTGAGTACAATGTGATGTTTAGGGTAGTAGGTTAAAAGCTTGATTAGCCCCTCATTATATCAACAATGATGAGTAAGGGTAAGTGATCTTGGTATTCCTAAGGTAAGGTAAGGATGGTATGGTTTTTACATTTTGATTTATTTGATTAGGTTTAAGGTTGTGTTTGGTTTCGTCGGTTGAGAAGGCCAATTATTGTGAATCTTTTATGTTCATTCATTTGATTGTATGCATCCATCCTTATACTTAACAATGTACCCCCATCCCGTAGTAAATGCTTGTATTATTTTATTATTGTGAATGGATGAACACATGTTAGATATGTAGTTAAGACTCCTAAAATGGACTAAGTAATCAATAAGGATAATTATAAATGTAAACCAAAGATATCCAAAGGTTAGGCACTAAAGTTTAAACAATTTGGGAGTGTCTAACCTCTTTCTCATGCTATGCCTAATCCTAAACTCGATTTTTAATGGGGTAAAGATGTGTTGGACCTTATAGTTAACCTATTAGGACCGAAACCCTTCCTCGCCCAAAATTTTATCCCAATCAAAATCGAGTGGAAACTTTAGTTAAATATTTAGGGTAATACCAAAGTATCACCCCTATTTGACCCCTTATTGGCCACTTGATTTCAAAAGGGATTCTATCTATCACAAGGCCCTCCTGAGTATTCCACAATAATATAAATGCATGCCATTAATTAGGGTTATACTAATATATGACCTTCATCCTCTCAATCTCCTGATGATTAATAAAAAGTTAGGAGTCATAAGTAATATTCCACTCATTTGAATGCACCATAAACTCTTGATTGAGGCGCTCACACTAAGGATTCAAACTCAATGTAAGATTATGCCCACTTTAATGATTTTTACTAGAAAAAAATTAATAAAGAATACAGTTCTTAGCATAATCCATATGTCTCCATTTTGTTAATGTTTCTTTAACTTCTAGTTTCTTTTAATTAAGAATGTGTGTTGAACTTGATTATCTCCTGAGCATATCTTTATTTTGATTTTAAAAAATATTTTAATTTGGCTATAATATAATTATAGTCATGGCCATAAGTATCATATGAAACTTAATGTGAAAGAGAGGAAAAATCTTCATAAGGAATAAGAAATGACCTAAGATGATTATTTATTATTTTTAAAAATATTATAAGATAGCTCAGTGTGCCTTTCAAGATTAGTTCAACGATATCTTGGGAAGGTAGAAAAAAGAAGATAAGTAAAGAAATCGAAAAAAGGGAGAGGAAAAAAAGGTACTTTGATGGCATAAGAAAAGAGTGAAAAGAAAGAAGATAAGATCATGAAGAACGGATGTATGCTTTATGAAAGTCTTAATAATAAATAACATGAGCATTTAAATGTTGAGTACTTCCCAATTAAAAGTGGGAGATGATGTTAAAAAAAAAAAAGGGAAAAAAATCAAGAGAGATAGAAAAAGAGAAAAAAAGTAAATATAATAAAGAAAAAGAAGAGAAAAGAAAGAGAAAGTAGGAACAGTTTAGAGAGAAAAGGAGTTTCCCAATAATAACACTTTAAAGACACCCTAGGGTCAACTTTGAATGTTATCTTGATGAAATTCATTCTTTGAAAAATAGAGAAAAGTACATTTTCAAAAGGATCTAAGAAGTTAGCACTATAAGTGTAAACATAGGAACCAAATGAAAGGGAAATTTCTTAGAAAGAGTAACAGCCATAAACTTAGGTCACCATTACAAATGCTCCTTGTGAGGTTCAAAAAAAAAAAGAAAAGGGAAAGAAATATATAACCACTAGGTGAAAAGCTCAAATGGTTTGCCTAGACAAAAGTTAAAGAAAAGAGTATAAGAATAAGCTCAAAACACATACATTTGATTGAAAGGCCCATGAGGGCTAGTCAATAATAAGTGAAATGTAATGTCCTCTACACATGAGATAATTATGCTTTTAATCATATGAATTAGGTAATTTGAAGCTAAAACAGAATGTCACTCATATGATTAATCAAGTTGCATTCTTACTACATTTTTGCTAAGAGAGAAAATAAAAGAAAAAAAGAAGAAAAAAAAGGAAAAAATGAAAAATGAAAAGGAGAGAAAAGAAGCTTCTAAATTAAAACCCATAATCGAGACTTAGATAAAAGTTAAAACATTAAAAAAAAAAAAAAAAAAAAAAAAGGGAGACAAAGAAAAAGAAAGAAAATAAGTTCACTAAGTTAAAAATGCAAGGGTAGTTTAGGAAAAGTTAGAGAATAGAAAAGAAAGAAATGAAGAAAAAAAATAGAAAAAAAGCAAAGAAAAGAAAAGAGGAAAAAAATAACAAAGTAGCAAAGAAAAAGTGAGAAGTAGATAACTCACTAGGTTAAACCATAGTTATGGCCTAGGAAAAATTGAAGCATAAAATAAATAAGAGAAGTAGTCTTCACCCTAAGTGAGTCATAAAATAAAAGTTTCAACCATTAAAAGAATGTGTCTAGGTTAGAGGGGTCCCAAGAAGTTTAAAGAGCCATACCTACACTAAGAGCGCCAATGTTAAAATGACATGAATTTGTTTTAAAGTTCATGCATAATTTCATTTTTGAAATCTCTTTATTATTCAATTTACTTATAAAGACTAAGACATCACATTTACAATAAACATCAATAATGTATTCCTTTTACACATAGTAATGAATACATCATTAAACTTTTTGCAAGTGTTTTCATCATAAGTATGTTAGAACATCACTTTTGATCTTCATCTTTTCTCTAATGGGTTGGAGACTTAAGCTTGAAAGAAAACCAACCTCTTATAATTATCACACATGGTTGAAGGTAGTTCAATGAGTAGTAAAGTGGGTTAAGACCAAGTTTTCCTATATTATTATGGAATTAATAGAGTGGAAGGTATCTATAGATCCTGAAACAATAGGTAGAATTCCTTGTTCATCTTTATACTAAAGGTAGGATCATCATTACCATTCTTTTAACAACCTAGTTGACCTATCTCTACTGATTGAAGTAATAAGATGCAATTAAAGTTTGTTCCACAACCTAAGAATGGTTAAGGTTAGAAGCATATGCAATGCTTCATAACCTACATGCATTATAAGGATATTCATAATTTTTGTTTATCTTGTATGAATAATAGGGCTCAATTTAATTTTTTCTATTAATACTTACAATGATGCATATATTTAAAAGAAAGCTAAATAAGCTAGCAAACACAAAAGGGAGAAGAAAGGCAATAAAAGAAGAGTTTGAGAAAGGAAGTACAAAAAAAAAAAAAAAAAAAAAAGGAATGAGAGGAAAGAAAAATTAAAAAAGATCAAGTGAAAAAAAAAAAAGAAAACATAATAGAAAGTTATAGAGAGTTTAAGGAAGAATGGAAAAGAAGAGAAAAAAAAAAAGTCAAAGAAGAATAAATGAGAGAGATGAAAGAAAATAAGCTTACTAATAAAAGAAAGAAGAAAATATTTAAAAGAAGAATTAAGAGAGAAAATCTGAAGAGAAAAATGCCAAGAAAGGATTTGAGCCAAAATAAGAGTGAAGAATAAAAGACGGATGAAAAAGGCATAAAATGAGAAAATACAAGAAACAAAAGAATTCATAAAGAGGATAAAGTAAAAAACAAGAAAGAATATAGATGAAAAGAAAAAAAAAGTTGAAAGAATGAGAGATCAAGATCAAATGAAATAAAAAAAAGTCTAAAAAAAAGAATTAGAACAAAGATAATAATAGACCTTATCAAAAACCAAGGAAAATCTTAAAGAATGAACTCATTTCAAGCAAAAGAAGGCAAAGTTGATATGATTACACCTACTGCAAGCAAAGCTTTATGGGAACCTTATTGTCAACAAAACTAATAAGAAGGGCAAAGCTAGCAAAATGAACTTGCTTTGAGCAAAGCTTTAGTGGAAGCCTAAGTGTGAGCAAAGCTACTAAGGATGACAAAGCTAATAAATGAACCTAATGCAAGCAACGCATTAATGGAAGACTTAATTAAGTAAACTTGCTAAAGAAGAAAGAACCTTCTATGAGCAAAGCTTCAACAAAAGCCTGATCAATAGCAAATTGTTAAGGGAACAAAGCAACCTGAATTAACCTACCATAAGCAAAGCTTTAATGGAAGCTTCAATGATAGCAAAGCTACTAAGGATGGAAAAACTAATCAAACGAACCCATTGTCAGCAAAATTTTAGTGAAAGCCCTAGTGACTATAAAGCTACTAAGGAGACAAAGCCAACTAAATGATTTTGCTTTGAGAAAAGCTTGAGTTAAAACCTTTACTCAATAAAGTTACCAAGGAAGGGCAAACTTATAAAACACTCTAAAATGTGATATCCTTTATCATATTGTTTTAGCATCCTTAAAATGCTTTATTTACTATACTATACTATGTTTTGATCCAAATATTGATATGTTTTCCAAACCCTATCAAAGTAAAAGGCAATTGTAGACATTATATTTTGGACATTAGGATATGGACCCTAAGAATGTAAGAGAGTAAGGGTTTTAGAAGATAACTCATCCTAACCTTTGAATAAAATAAACCTAAAACCATATAAGTTAAAATTCAAATGTCATGGCTACACAACCTACTTAATTGACTACATAACCATTCAACTTGGCCATACAAACTAGTCATTACCTACATAAACCAAGTAACCATTTACGTGCCCATGTTGTTTGTCTAACAAATAAACATGATTATATAACTAACTAGCTTGACAACATATCAAATTTTAAAATAATCTTTTTTCCTATCATCTAGCTTAACCTAGGAAAGGATAATTTTATCATAGTTATACATTCTTACACAATTGTACATTTTATAAATTCTTCACACTTGGGCCTTAAATATAATTTTTCCTATAAATAAAGGCAGTCATAACCATGAATAGGGAGTTATTTTGCCATAAATAAACTTTATTAAAATCAACACCTACACTAAAACACAAAGAATAAAACTAAAGAAAACCTAAAAAAATACCTTTGACTAATCTTTTCTCTAATCACCAAATCCTTTACATTTTGATAAAAAGTCATTAAGGTAGCCAATAAAGGTATAGTTGGCCCCCAACATCACTTTATCCTAATTTTTTATTATTTATTATTAGAAATATTATTTTCAAAAAGGAAATTTCAAAGTAAATCCATAATCAGAGGTCTATATAAACATCTTTATTATCTTGAATGGTTTTGCATAGACCATTAGTTGGCTTATACAAACCATTCATTTATTTCACTTTCATATCTTGTATTTATCTTATTTTTCTTTATTTATATCATTAGGACATATAAAAGAGTAAGGTAGTTCTATTGATATTTTCCAATAGGCATTAATAATTCTTCAATGCTTACTATTTCATATAATGGTTGTTGGTGCATTTTTATAACATCCTTGGGACTTACAAAATTCTTTAGCTAATTTTTTTATTCCTTCTAAGCTTTTCCAACTATCATCGATTATCTTTAATGCTCATTGATGTGCATTTAACGATCATTGACAATCTGTAATAGTCATTGCTAGGCTAAACTCACTTATTAACTCTAAGATTTGTTTATTTTGAATTTTCTTTAGTTTTCATGTTGGGAAACTTTCTAAAATTGCTTAGGTAACCTTAAGGTATTGAATGAGGGGTCTATAAGTTCAAACTTAATATACTTGCATAAAGGTTATATTATATGATCCTTTATTTATAATCATCAAAATAAGAATTAGAACATAGAAGTTTCAACATTCTTCCCCATTTTAATGATGACAAATAATGTAAGAAAAGTGTAGATTAAGCATATATATTAGGTTATGTCTCTCCTTTATCTTATTTTTAAGGTAATTATGCATTTCAAGATTTTATTAAAATCAATTTCTAAAATAATCATATTTCTCCCATACATTTTTCTATAGTAATTATCTCTTCCTCCTACTATATTCTCTCCCCCTATATAGATGTAGAATGTGCATTATCTTTTACTCTAGTCTTACTTATGGATATATAAATGTACTCACTTTGTATTCTCTCCCTTATCATTGTCCCCCTCTTTTCTTAAGCATATCCTCTCCCCCTTTGTCATTATTAAAAAGAGATAAGAAGGAATATAATGCATAGTAGAAAGAATAAGAATCAAAGATATATAGCACACAATTAAAGATATTTTACATATTAAAAATTGAGATATTATTCATTGATAAATAGATTTTAAGACATAATGAGAAAAGGTAGATTATTTTGGTTTAGTAGGATTCAGAATGTTTAGGGGGTGAATAACTTGAAGTTGTTTTAATGTCCTTATCTTTGTTTGGTTTATCTTTAGAATATGAACTAGGGTGCAGGTTTAGACCATTAATGACCCAATCTAGAGTTTGATTTACATCCTTAATTTAAGTGCTAAGTCTTTCAGCCTATATCTATAAAGATGTAATTTATTCGCTAATTTATTGATAGTGACATTGATCATGCTCAACTATTGTAGAACTTTTATTTAAAAGGTGAGAAATTTATTTCTTAAATTGGAGGAACATAAAAGGCAAGTAATTATGCTGAAGTAGGTATTAATATTGAAGTTGAGCCAATCTTGGTTTTTACCTCCACACTTGCTCTTGCACCGTCATTCAAATTCTTATCCCATAATAACTTTAGCATTTAAATCAGTGAGACTAATAAGGTCATTCTCTTGCCTTTTAAGAATGCCCATCATAATAACCATCTTTTCATTTATGGCCTCATTTGCTGGTAGAGGTTGTAGAAGGAAGTTTGTTGTTATCATTTCCTTTTCAAGTTTGGAATTGCCTTAACATACTTGGCAACTCTTATGATGTAATGTGCCACCATAAAAGCATTTATTTTATCAACTTGAGACTTTAATCTTTTCATCAATAGCCATACGGTATTAATTTTCTTTTTGTTCATTATGCATCATAGGTAGAAGAGGTCTTATGTGGTGTAGTTACCATTTGATTGGCCTCTTTCATTTATGTTTCAGATAATAAACCTATGTGCAATTTGAAGAGCATGGCTCTTAATTCTTGAGCCTTTGTTGTTAGAGAAGTAATAGTTAGAGCTTCCTTTAATGATGGAATGCCAAAAATCATTTAGTCCAAGCTTAAAAATAAGAGGTTGCTTAAAGTATCCTTCTCTAAATACCTCGAAGTAGAATGAGAGATCCAAGGGGTAATCTTATATGGTTTTCTAAAGATTCTAAAAATTATGGTTTTTGGAGTCTTAATTTTATTATATTCATCATCTAGAACCTTTAAGATTGCTAAAAACATAATTGTTAACTTAATGTATGTAGGCTCTACAATCTTAGAGAAGAACTCCCAATTTATCCCCTATATTATTCATTCACTTCTTCAGCTAGCTTATACCTTTCAAGGTCCTTCTAATCTATAAATTTGCTTTTACTAATCCCTTGCTTAGCAATTTTGAACCTAACCTCAGCTTGCTCTCTATTTTGGAACCTTATATGATATGGTCTAGCAATACGAGTTTAAGAAACCCTAGCTTGAGTGTCCTGCTTTATTTTTACAGTTGTTTCTTTGGCTTTCCCTTTACCTTTAAGACCTATCCTTGGTCTTTTAGGAGCTGGTGGAGCTAAGAATAGTTCTACTTCTGTCTTTTGCTTTCTATTAACATCTATTGCTAAAGTTAATTTATCCTTTGCACTAAGACTTGAGTCCAACTGAGGATTGTGATTTGCCATTCATTTTAATCACTTTGTGGTAGAGGATTTAGGTACCATTAAGTTAATTATTAAGGATTAAAGCATTTTTAAAAGTTTTATTAAAGAATAATGAAGATTATAACACATGATTTAGAAATTTAAGGGATTAAAGATAGTATTTTGAAAAAAGAGTGAGAAGGGTTTTTATACATAATAGCAGAAATGACCATTGGAAATCTTGATAATGGGTGTCGCGAGTCTCTCAATGATGGTTAAACATATCCATTGGAACATTTACTTCGTTTATCTTCGTAATGATCATGTTCCATTCATAATAGTCATTGAAAAATTCTTCTAACAATCATGGAAATTTTGTAATTATCATAGTTAGGGCAACTAAGTGATACCTCAATGAATTCAATGATCATTGGTTAACCCATAATAACCATTGAAGGTCTCTCTTAACCAAAATCATTTTAAAAAGCTTTTTGTAAACTTCCAAAGATTACTAATGGTCTAATACAACTAAATCCAATTATCGTAATATTATCAACTTAACTAAATTTGGACATTTCAATTTGCGGAATCCATAATCTAAACTTTTAGTCATCAATTTCAAAAGCTTTAGATGTATAATCAATCATAGAAAACATATAACATATAGACTAGCATCAAATTTATAGCTAGAAATAAGAGTGTACCTAAATGTGCCTTCATAACGTATTTCCATTAATTAGAGTCTCTTTTAATGAATTACACTCTTTCATCACTAAGGGCTTTAGTGAAAATATCTATCAATTAATGGTTAGTATTAACAAATTTTAGCACAACATCTCTATTTTTTACATGATCCCCTATAAATGATGTCTAATGTTTGTATGCTTACTTTTAAATGTTGAATGGGGTCATTGGTCAAATTGATTGTGCATAGTATTGTCACACTTGATGGCTACATGATCTACAACAACATTATAATTAAGCAATTATTATTTAATCTATAGGATTTGTGCATAACATTATTGTATATTATGCTTCAACTATTAACAAGGTAATTGAGTTTTGCCTTTTACTACTCCTAGATACCAAAGATTCTTCAAGTAATTGACATGTTTATGAAGTGCTTTTTCTATCAAGGATACATTTAGCAAAGTCAACATTTGAGTATACTCTAAGGTTGAATAAGGAACTCTTAAGATACCATAATCTGAAGTTTGTTGTACCATTCAATTATTTTAAAATATGTTTTCATAGTATGAAAATGTGATTCCTTAGGATTCGATTAATATCTAACACATAAACAAAAGGTGAACATGATAAGTTTAGTGTCCATTAAACCTTTTAAAACATCTTGCGCTAGAAGAAAGTTACTCAACCTTTCATACCAAACTTTTAGAGCTTGCTTTAAGCCATACAAGGTTTTGGTGAGTTTGTAAACATGATTAAAAAAGACATGATTTTCAAAAACAAAAGGTTGTTCCATATAAAATTCATCCTTTATGAATCCATTAAAGAATGCACTTTGACATCCATTTGAAAAAGTTTGAAATCCATGAATGATGCATATGCAAGTAAGATCCTAAATGCTTCCAACAGTACTATAAGGGCAAATGTTCCATCATAATCAATGTCTTCATCTTGGTTGTAACCTTTGACTACCAACCTAGCCCTATTCCTAGATATAGCTTCAAGCTCAGCCAACTTGTTTCTAAATACCCATTTAGTTCTAATACTGGAGTGGTTATTTACTCTAGGAACCAAAGTCCAAACCTTACTCTTTTCAAATTGATTGTACTCTTCTTACATAACAAGTATCCAATGCTCATCTATGGTTTTAGGCTTAATGAAGGAAACAAAGGTAAGATTATTGCATGTATGCAACATTATTATATGTATTTCTAAGAGAGGATATAGTTAATACCCTTTTTTTATGGATCATCAATAATGAGATATTCGGGATGATCCTTCTTGTATGTCCTATCCATTTCTAGCTGTTAAACCATATGTCTTACACTTGGAGATGTTAGATATGGAGTCTTATTAGAGTAAATGTCATCCTTTTATTTGTCATCCATCTCCTTTGCTTTTTCTCCAATGTTTACCTCATTCATAGTACTTATAAGATCATTAATATCTTTTTCCTTTCTAGGAGAAGTTTGGTAAGATTCATGAAAAACAACATGCATTGACTCTTCAACAACATGAGTTCTCTTTGTTGGACTAGGATGGTTAATCCTCAGTTTTAAGCCTCTTTTGATCTTGTCAAAGGAGACTGATTAATCTTAATATTTCCATTAAGTGTTGTTTCATAGAATTAAGTTAGTTTTTCAATTGAAAGTTGGTGGAGTTCATAATCTTCAAGAAGGCAAAGTTCATCCAAATTCACGATCAGTAACTTCTAATTCGTGATCGCGACTTAGCTCAAGAATAGGGTGAAACTAGCCCAGACGAATTCGCGGGCATCATCGCTGTCGCCACTCATCCAAAGATGGGAGTGTCAAAGTCACAGACAAATTAGCAATCAATGTCACGTCTCAGTCTCGACTATGAATTTCATAGTGACTAAATAAGGAACCAAGTCCACAACCATAACGTGCCAAGTGTCCTAGGTATTCATTAAAGAACAAAATCCACGAGGGCAACATTATGGATAGCAATAGTGATTCATAAAGATGAAAGTTCTCCTTCAAATAGAAGAATTTGCATCCTAAGTAGCACCCCGTACAAGGATTGATCGTGACCGTGACTTTTGTGGGCAATTAGAAAGCAACGACTATATTTTCCTGATGAACCAATGATGATATGACACGTGGACTAGTCATTAGACACAAACGAGATTTTTTGCCATAATTTTTGGGTCCCATATGGAAATTGGAATGTCGCGACCGTGAATCCTCAACAGTGACTGCAACTCCCGCTTGTCATGCAATTAATGCAGAATATGCCTAGTATGTCTTGGAGATTTAATGAGCTTCATAGTGTAATGTCTTTTTGGTGAGTATGAGCTATAAATACTCCACCAAACATATGTAAATGCAAGAGAATTCATTAACTTGTAATAAAACTCTAACAAATTTGCTACTCATTCTTTCAATTCTTCTTTATGTTTTAAGTGATTGTTTGGTGTGAGCATTAAACACCAATTGTAATAGGTTTCAATGTGAGCCTGTGAAAACACTTGAGAAAGGTTTTAGTGTGAGCTTGTGAAAACACTTGAGAGAGGTTTTAGTGTTAGCCTTAGAAAACACTTGTAAGAAAGGTT
>CATIWR010612071.1:0-34774 GCA_949677035.1 Omphalea diandra | reverse complement strand
ATAAATATTTAAATATTATTTATATACAATAAAAATATATATATATATATATATATATATATATATATATATATATATATATATATATATATATATATATATATATATTACTATAAATAACAAGTATATTTAACAAAATATTCATTTTCGACTAATTATGCATAAATTTTTGAGAAAAAAATCATTATTTAAGCAATCAATCAACAAGAAAACTAGACATCCAGAAAAAAGTTATCATGAAATTATAGGAAATAGTTCCAAACAAACTCATATTACGATTATTTGGAATGTTTTTCTTCAAATCCAGATTAAAAATCAAAATTTTAGAGCATGTCAATAATGATCAAGAGATTATTATTATTTAACATTAACTATAAATAATTATTAGAACTATAAATTGGTTTCTCAAGCCCGTCAACTTAGAGTGGCAAATTTCAACTCCATAATAACTCAACTTGATTTTAAATAGTCTAGTCTAAATCCACTCAGAGTTGAATATAATTCAATTTGTGAATTTATTTAAATTGATTTAATTTTGATTCAATCAGTGATTATACTCGATTAAAATAATTTAAATCTTTTAAAATAATTAAGATTTTTTAAAAATATAAAATTAAAAGTGAATTGATATGAAATCTGAAAACAACTTTGAATTTTTTTATACATCTTAATTCTATCTATAGTTCAAAATAATAAAATCTAGTCTACACACATCTTAAAATAATTCAATTCGGTTTCGCTCAAAAAAAGATGAGATCCAAAATTGACTTTACTCTATTGGTTTGCCCTATTACATCCACAATTTCATCAACATAGTTATTAGAAATATAAATTCCATACATGAAATATAATTCGCAAATAAATCTTATTAATAACTTTTATTTGCAAATCAAATAATTTCCATGTGAATTAATTCTACAAATTATGCAATGGTTTAGCGTCATTTAATCAAATGGGACAATACTTAATAGGAAAACTTGAAATTTTATTTTTGAGGGTTAGAATGAATAATTCTCAGGCTTAAAAATATCTTCATGGCTCTTTTAACTATTTTTAGGTAAAAATATATTGAATTTAGGATTAACGTGTGAGATTTACTCATTATTTTGTTATTTAGGATTGAATTTCAAATATTAAGATAAAAAATATAAGAGATCTATTTTCTTTTTCATGAATCACTTTCATTGGATTTTCGAAGTTAATGACTGACGTGGAAAATTTTTCAACACAGTCAAGGTGCTGATTAGAAGATTTTATTTAAAATTATAGTTTAAGTTTTCCGTACAAAAATAGTAAAATATCACTATAGAATTTAGTAAGTTTTTATTATTCATGCCTATTTAGTAAGATTTTTGTTTTTCTAACTAATAATAAAATTAATTGTGCTCCTACTATTATATATAATTGAGAATAGCAGTGTAATTAATTTGAGTTTGAGTTTTGTTATAAATTTTTAAATTTTTATCTCAATTCAAACTCGATTGATTTTTATTTTTTAAACTCAACCTTGACATAATAGAAATACTCAAAATAGTAGAGTTCAACTCAAGGCTTGACTACATATTTAATAAAATTTTTTGTATAAACTTGAAATCTAGAGTGACTCGATCTGACTTAATTGTTTACATAAATCTATTAAAATACAAAGAATGACATGATAAAAATATTGAATCTTGATTAAGGTCGAAAGCTTCTAAAATCAAGTACTTCAATATTTAAACTCGACTCGAAAAACTACTTAAGTAGTTCAAACTCGAATTCAAGCTCAACTTGATTAATTTTGAGTTAATTTGAATAGTTTTATGGCTGATCTTGAATAGATTATAAGTTGTCTTAATTCGTTTATATTCTTGATTGATATGTCAATAGATTTTGAGATTAGTAAAATTGAGATTTTGGTTTTATTTATTTTAAAAAAAAATGTTAGCTAATGAAATGTAGCTTCTAGAGTTGTACAAACTTTTAATATTTTTTATTATAAAAAAGTGTAAAATTAAAAGAAATTTAAATTTCTTTTTAATTGAATTTGATGAAATTTTCAAATGAAATTTTAATTTAAGAGTTTCTTTTATTAAAAATACCTCTAATTTAAATATATTTTCTCACTTTTTTTTTCTTTCTCTCTCCTCTCTTCTCTCTATTATTGGTTTTTGTTTCTCTTCTTTCCTCTTTACTCCTTCTTATTTCTTCTTTATTTCTTCCTTTTTTCTTTACTCTTTGTTGCTTACTCCCATCTTTCTCTCTCCCTCTCTCTTTCCTAAAATTAATGTTGTTTTTTTAAAAAATTACTTTTTTATATTTATAAAGTTTTTAGTAATAATATAATATATATTAAAGATATTTTAAAATAAAAATATGAAACTGAATTGCATCTTAAACTAAAAAAAAATTCATTTAATTTAAGATAAAATTTATATACATTATATATAGAAATTCATTTACAAATAAATTCAATAAGAATTTATTTATAATTGAAATGAATTTCATCATTGAATTTAACCTAACATAATATTAAATTACAACTCAAATTTGATATCAGAGTTCTTTGTCGTCATCAATCTTCTGTACCAACATATTTAATATTAAAATGTTGATTCTACTGTTGCTGCTTCACAACAGAAAATTCTCAATTGAAGATTTTTATTTATGAATAGACAAAAGTTAAATCTATGATCTTCATGCGTGATACAAAAAAAAAAAAAAAAAAATTACTCGATAATTTGTGGGTTGCCTATAATATATGATAACTATTATGAAGAAATAAAAAAAGAATTTACTCTCAACCATAATATGTTCGGACTGCTATTTATATAATGATAATATCATAGTACCATAGTATATAATGGAGAAAATTGAAGAAAATAAACTTTACTATGAATATCATTCGTAAGTACATTTTCTAAAAAACAAAAACTATTTAGGAGATTTTATGTAAGTTTCTAGTTTAGAAATTCCGTATAGCCTATACAGGAATATTAAAAATCGAACGGTTGTCATAGCATCACTCGTCACTTTTCTCCTAACGCCTCATTAAAATCAATTTCAAATTAGTATTTTATTACGTTCTTGTAGGACTCATCTTATTGCGAATAACACACTCAAATCTCTGATAGAAGGAAGTAACATACAAATGATTCAAAACAAACACACTTAAACACCACCAATAATTCCAAAAACAATCCACAGTAAAACATCCATCAGCTGTTCACCACTGCACATTGCTTCCTAATATCCCCAGCTGACCCAGTTTTAACATTTATTCTACCCATTTTCTTCATAGAAGTAGCAAATTCAGCGAAGAAATTCTGCAGTGAACCACTGAGCAGCTGGTTGATTGTAGACAACGTGGCAGAGTTTGTGGTCAAGGCAGAATCAGACTAGAAAAGGCCTCGTCTCTTGATCAAATTAGAATAGTAGCTAAGATAAAATGTTTTTCTACTATCAGGGTCCATCTCAACAATGGTAGTATTGTCGTTAGGATTTGTGCACTTCCTTGCCTTCAGATTTGCAGCATATTCGCTATCCAGAGCTGGTTCCTGGTCCCTTACTCCAGGGAAATTGTAAAGACGATTCGAAAATGATGAACAATAAGCTACACCAATTGTGTGTGCACCTGATATATATATATATATATATATAGTTCAACACTAGATCCATGACCATGAACATGAACAGTACACTAAAAAAATTGCTTATTGAGTAGAACTGTCAGGTTTTGAATTAATGACCCCGTGTACTACGGCGTTTGATTATTGAGCTACATGCTAACCAATGTCGACACTACAATAATCATGTTATGTTTATAATTTCCCAGATAGCAGGACCAGGTCTTTAGGTGCAGTCCCATGTTAGCAAAAAGTCTTTGGAGAGTGGTGAAATTGCTAGTTGGAGCAGGGATGTTGTTCAAGGCCTTTATTGGGATTGCTCCATCTCGTTGCCCGGTTGGAACACTCCAAGACCGACCACCCTGTTGAAGTCGAGGATAATGCAAATGGATAACCAAATATTGAGCATAATACATATCAATAATTGGAGTTAGTTTTGAAGTTAATTTTACTTATTACTCTACAGTGGCCACAATAGAATCCCTGGCAACCAAAGCAATAATATCTGCACAAGAGACTACACCAGGGCACTCTGCTTCTAGCACGCTCTTAACTCTATCAATGAAATCAAACCCTCTTTTTGTTAAGTGTGGCGTTGCAGATTTTTCAGTTTGATTGCTTGATGTTGAGTCCAGAAGCACAGATCCATCACAACCCTAAAAAGGAATGTATACATAATACTGTTAGCAACAACAAAAGCTCAAAACTTCTCATTATAAAACGAAAATGAAAAAATCATGAAGAGAGATTCATTACCCTAACAGAACAATTATGGAAGTGCATTCTTATTAGGGTAGCTGCTAGTCATGGAGCATTACGGATATGCTCGTTAACAAAATCCAGCACAATCTGCTCAGCTCTTCATCTATAGAGACACTCCCCTTATCTTCGAACAATGCAAAACTAATGGATCATCAAAAAATGCAGAAAAATACCTAATTCAGTAACTAAACAAAAACAAACACATAATTCCAACCCCCATTGCCTGATCTGAAGCCACCCTAATAAAACAAATAATTTCAATTTACAAATGATTAGAAAAGCTTAAGGTTTATTCCAAGCTAGCTCACTCTTCTCCCTCTCATTCTTCTTCCCCCTATTTCTTTCTTGCTATTTTTTGCACTCCCTCACATTTTTGACTCTCCAATCTTATACTAAAAGATGAAATTTTAATTTGTATACCAACCCTAATAAGACAAAATCATGGTATCTCACAACCATTAGTTGTAAATTCAATATTGCTCTTTTAGTCTCTCTTCTTCTTTCTTTCATCACTTCCATCTATCTCCTAATCTCCATATGCTCCTTATACTTTAAATACGGTTTAAAACACCATTATTTATGATGTTATAACATGCACACAACATAAGATAATTTATCATGCAACTATATAAACACTAGATATACGTTTGAGTGTCCCAAATGCAATGGTGTAAGTGTCACCGTCGTGCTTATTCAATTCACATATCTAAATGATTATTTATCCAATACATATGTTCATATAGGATTGCAAATCATTTATGCAATAAATATGTTCAGGTGAGAATGCTAATGTATGATGGGTTTTGCCTTAGTCTATTCAATATCCTCCAAGTGCTTTGGATTGCATGTTTACTTCTTCATATGTTCATCATTCACTCATTTGTTTTTTTTTATTTGTTTATTGATTTTGTGATGTTGGGATGTGTTATCATGGAGACTAGATGTATATTTCGGGACCTTGACTTTGAAGGTGTGGTAAAATAGTTATTAGGAACTATCTTACCCCACCTTCCAATTTAGAAAGGAACATGCAAACGATTAGTAACAACATGCATAGAATAGCAACGCATGCATACGAGAAAACCCATTAAAAAAAGTTCAAACTTATTAATCAATAATCATATTAAACAAAACAAAACATGCAGATAATTAATATAATCAAACGGAACCAAGGAAACAAATAATTGAGAAAACGAACTCAGAAAAAGACGAACCACAAACAGAGCCCAAATCTCCTTAAACAAATGAGATTGCAATGACCAATACAAACGCATCAGAGCTTCAAAAATAGAACCCAAATAAATATCGATATCAGTGTGAATAAATTTAAAGACCCTATGAATCTAAGCATGGAACTGATAATAAAATGGATTAATAACAAATGGAACAAAAAAAAAAAAAGAAACAAAGGGTAAGAAGGAAACCGGTAAATGAGTTGTCGAAAAATATAGAAAGGAGCCCAAAAAGACATGGTATTGTACTCTCATGAAATAGGATTCGTGTTAAATAGGAGAAGAAGAAGATTAAACAAAAAGTGATTACAACCTGAAAACCTCGAAGAAGGACAACCAAAAGCCATGAGAATCGAGCAGAACATCCGGGAATAAAACGGCAACAATGCATGGCGGCTGAAAACCCAAAACCAAAATCACTATCAACCTTAGCAGAGAAGCGTTTCAAAACGGAGAAAAAGAAAAAGTAAAAAAGCCCATGATAGTGCATGAGGGAAATGGGAGCAGAGGCAGAATGCAGATATTTTTATGAAAAGGGAAATCTGAAACAGAGGAGAAAGGCGAAGAGAAATCATAGATTGATCATGCAATGGCAAAGCTATTGGTAAAGACGGCATGGTAATGTAGCGTAATCAATTAGGGTTTTCTGTTAGATGAAGAATAGAAAACAAGCGGAAGACAATGATTAATCGGACATCAAATAGCGAAAATACTGGTAAAAGTGGCATGATTTTCTACCGTGATGAAGTAGGGTTCAGAGTGGAAGGAAGAAGAGGGAACAGTGCAAAGGTTTTTTTTTACCCTTCCGGACAGAGAAAGAAGAAGAATAATAAAAGGAAAATATGAAAGACCAAAACTAACCATTAAAACTACACCGTATATCCTCAAACGCACTGGTTGAGTCAGGGTAACAACGTCTTTTCATTCATCGATTAAAGAAAATTCAAAGAAAATTCTCTCCGTTGCCATCCTGTACAGAGACAAACATACTGCCATGATACGACGTCGTTTTCATGGGGTGCGGGGCTTGTGAACTTAAAGCAAATCAGAAAATCACCCACAAAATCCATTGATCCACCGACAGAGGACTTTTGTTATACAGTGATATATGTTAACTGGCAAGATTGTTGCAAATTTCGCGAGTTCACACTGCTACTTCTAGCCCGAAGGCCTGGAGCAACCCACGTGGGCCAAAAGCAAAGGGTTTTTGTGTTAGCAGAGTACAGAACCCCCAACCTTGAACCCAGCGCCGCAGCTTCAAGGACGGGAAGGCAGCACTTGGCACCCAACGCAGGCTCACCCATCTACTAAATTTAATTTGAATTGACCTTCTCATTCTTCTCTCTCTTCGCCTTCTTCGATCTAGCTACGACAATGATACAGCTCCTGTACACAATAGTCTTTGCCGAGATGGCTCTGATATTGACGCTATTATTCAAGACCCCTTTAAGAAAGCTGGTGATCATGACTTTGGATCAGGTCAAGCGAGGAAGGGGACCTGTCGTGGTCAAGACAATCGGCGGTACTGTTTTCCTTGTGCTATTGTCTAGTGTTTACAGTATGCTCAAGATCCAGAACCGTACCATCGAGGCCGGTGCTGCTAATCCCACCGACCAGGTCCTCATGTCCAATCACATGCTTGAAGCTTCTCTCATGGGTATTTTTTTTTTTTAAAAAACATATGCACTTTTTCCTTTTTTGATCTTCAATTATTTGTTATCATTTAGTGCTTTTCTTTTTGAGTGTTCAATTTTGCAGATGGGTTTTTGTTTTTAAGGTAATTGCTGTGATTTGATTGCTAAATAAATATTCGAGAGGGGAGGAAAATTGGCATTTACTGACCTTAGATTTGGCTGAGTTTGAGCTATTGCGAACCCTTATTGAATCTGACATTTTTGTTTCTATTTTAAATTTGGAGAAGAGGATTAGGTGCTAGTTTTTTACTATTTCATATAACTCCATGCTTAGTTTTGTGGTAACTTCTTAATTGTCTGACATTGTGTGTCTATTTTGTAGTTTAGCTTGTTTGTAGTTTAGCTTGTACGTATTTTTAAGAGAATTGTTGGCCTTGGGATTTTGCACTTATGTTTTTGAACTCCTCAGCTCAGGGTTGGTTTAATTTCAAGTTATTTAACTATCAATCCATGAGTTTTCATCATTATAATTTCCTACTTTTCATCAAAATTTTAAAAAAAAAAAAAAAATGTTGAAGGTCAACTTCAGTCATATTCCATTGGTTAGTGCCAATGCTTATAACAATGTGATTTGCTGGATTTTAGATGTTTATTTTTTTGGAAATGGATGATTGATTTTTTTTCCATTGTTTTACATTGCAAATTTTTAAAGGGGACACGGGCTGCCATGGTTTGAACCCTTGACCCCCTGCGCTAGGAGGCAGCCACTTGACTGCTGAACTATTAACCCAATGGCTGATAGACTAGTTCTTTGAAATATATCTATGACTTCATCTTGTGGTGTTGGGTATGTTAGGTTTACAGATGCAACCCACTTTTTTGTAATCTATATGCTCCTTCAGTGTCTGATTATTAACTTTGTTGGGTTCATTTCATACTTTGAAGTTTGCTTTAAAGCAAGTGTGACGACATCACCTACTTTCTTATGCTTCCTAATTTATACTTAACTCCATTTGGTTTTTTGTTAAACTATGGAGAAAGAGAAGACATAATTTTGACTATAGTATTAATGTTTTTTGCATTCAAAGTGAATAAAAAAGTCATGGACCAGTGCTAAAAGTATACATGCCATCTAGGTTTAGTTCTTTCTCAGATTACCTGTTACAAGCATATGAAGTGTTTAGAAAAGTCTGTAACCTCTTGAACTTGTTCATAGGACTGCTATATTAAATGTTTTATTGATTGGAACATGCTAGAACTGTTTAGCAGGACAAAGTGTTTGACTTTATCATGGTTGTTTAGGATTAACAATATTTGTTATAAAATGTTTACTTGAGGCATATTATAAACTTGCAATTTTGTGTGAGCTGTCCTTATGATTAGTTGTTCAAGATATATGTGTTGGAGTAGAACTTTTCAAAAGTTGGACAAGCCTGGAATTTTAACCAAATTGCAGACCTTCATATCTTTGGACAAACTCGTACCATAACATCACAAGTATATAAAATGAACTAGTTTTATCATTCTTATTATTATTTTAGAGGAGCATCAAGAGCTTGACCCACTTTGGAGATGGGCTAGGCCAAGGGGGTAAACCCCTGCGCCACCTAACTCTTTTTATCAGTTAGACCAGGTTGGGAATCTGAGTTTGGGAGCATGTCTAATTTCAAAATAACTTGTACTGGGTCAAATGATTGGTCCAACTACTGTGACGTAGTGGCAGATGCTATTGCAAAGGCATCTATTTGATTGCATTTTCAGCATCAGGGAACTTGTAAATTGTTGAGACATGCATTGAGAAATTAGATAAGAAGCTCATCTTAAGGCAGAGTTCATTAAACCATGTTAGATTGCCATCTTTATCGCACCCTATTTATTTCATCTTTTAGCTCAAGACAGTAGTACAATCTCTCTGTGTACCCTAGCCATACTATTTGGTATTGAAGGGCTTAGTTCTCTTATTTAAAAAGGGAGGTGGTCATGGATTTCATATTTCATCAATTAGTCAAGTTGAATCTATTATCTGATAGCTAATAAAACCAATAATAATATGTATTTCTCTGACTTAAATAGGGAGTCAGTCATGGATTTCATGTTTCAGAAATTAGTCAAATTGTATCTAGATCTAATAGGTAATAAATCCAATGAAAATATATTGTATTTTTTGGTTATTGTGATGGAGTAGATCGCTGAAGGATGCATGTCTTATTAATGCAGGTTTATGATGGTCAAATTGAAAGCCAATTATGATATTTAGGGTTTGGGTTTAGTGAAGAACGCAAATTAGAGTTAAGAGTTTTGAATTAGAGTTGATTATAACATGGTTTTAAATTGCGGTCGTAGTCGCGGTCACGGTTTCGTGTAACGGTAATGGGCTATTGCAGAATGACAAACTGCTATATACTTTTAAGCAAAAAATTGCACATTTTTGTAAGCTAAGAAATATTGATACAATTCACTAAAACTAAGATTACAATTAACCAATAAGTGTAAAACATGTTGAGTTATAATTTATAATTTTTGTTCAAAGTCAACAATCAACTTAATTTTCTATGGATATTGCAACCCCAAGAATTAATTTTTATGAGAGAAATGATGTTATTGCGGATCTTAATTTGGTATAGCTTGAAATGGTTGCTATGCAGGTAGGTTGGTATTTGGAAGAAATAAAATGAAAGAAGAACAATGTAAAGATAAGATGAAGAAGAAAAATGAGTGGTAAAATAAAGAAGATTATCTCAGAAGGCTATAAACAGAAAAGGACAAAAGCATGTCAAACCTGCACAAAAAAAAAAAAAAAGGAAAAAAAATCCTGCACTCTCCTTAAAGTAGCGGACATAACAGCCATTGCAATAAAATTCAACGAATTTAACAACCGTTATTGTCATGGAATAGCTGTTACATGCTACAAAAATATTTTGACCATTGTCTAACAGTTAGGCAAAAAATCACAACATGACACCACCATGTTATGTAATAACTATTATTTAAAACTAGGGATTAGAGATGAAAGAAGAGATTTAGGAGGTTTTCGAAACTGTAAACTGTACAATGGTACTATAGCAGTTGCAGAAGAAAATTTGCTGTAGGAGGGAAAAGAAAGAGAGGAGACTTGAGGAGAATAGGCACCAATCCTTGCAAGCAAATTACTTAAATATCCATTATCAATAACTAATTAAAGTAACTGATTGCATAGGTATTAATAAAGCTTAGTGAATCCAACCCTGCGAGGATTAGATATCCCTAACTAGGAATATTCTAATTTTACTTCTTCGAGGATTACTAATATCAATGTAGGAAAATTCTAAACTAATAGAAAATAGGAAGTAACCTATGCTACTATTCCTATTCCTTTTGGGATTAGGATTACATTACTAAATAGGAACTAAATAGTCCATAAACATAAAAACTTGAAGGACACTTATTGCTGGACCAAAATGTTGTTCTAGTCTTCCAAAGAGGATAATGTTTTTCCAACCATGAAAGAGCTATTGCATTGCATATTCTTTGGGAAAAACTTTGGATAGAGAACATGAACAAAGTTTGATTTGAGCTTATAGCATGGGTTAAAGATGGATGAAAAATTTATCATTCTGCATACTTTCATTTCACAATGATTAGAGAATTCCATAAGGTTTTGAAAAATAGTGTGAGTGCTCCATGGAAAGAGTAAAAAAGGATGGCATAAGAAAAAAAACTATCTGAAGATTTACACATTGATCCACATTGTGATATTGTTAAATCCATTGATGTCAGGGTATTGGACAAAAAAGGATAAAAAGTTAAGAACACTTATCTTTTTCATGTTCACCATGAATCCTAGAAATATTTATGTGTTGAACTTCATGTTTCTAAATAAATTTGGTGACGCGAGGGAAAGTATAGTTTCATTGATTGAATTTCTATTGTTACTTGGTGCAACCTATCTGTACAAGAACTTGATGAGATATTGTAATGTTTTCTTGATTTGGTTATTTTGCTAGTTGCATTTTGACAACTCCTTTACAAAAAATCATAATTAATATTGGTGGATTCAGTAGCTTGTTAATATTTGTGTCTGAATAATTTATGCTTGAAGTGTTGTTAAATATTGCATTTTATCATCAAACTGCTAGGATACTTTACAATTTGATCCTTTAATGGCCTTGTGTTGGAGATTTGGTATTCTTAGATATATTCTCTTGGGTGCATGAATGTAATAATAATTGACTTATGTTTTGATTTATTGTTTTTATTGTAGACTGTATATAAATGCTTCATTTGTTTCACAAAAAATACTTTCCTTGAAACATTTTTCTCATTTTTTATTGTTTTGTGCACCTAGAAAAATTGGTCAATAAAAAATGCTTTTCTAGTCAAGAGGAAAACCAAGTTATTTTGTCATTAAATCTCCTTGTTTCACAAAAAATTATTTTCCTAGACAATATTTTCTTATTTTCTAGTGTTTGATGTACTCAAGAAAATTAGTGTGTTTTTTCGGTCAAGAGGAAGTAAGTCATTCTTAAGAAAATTAGTGTGTTTTTTAGTGTGTTTTCGAATTTTTACTAACTTATTAAAATGAAAAATGAATTATATAAATACATAACTCTTCAACTAACCATTACTAATCATCCTTGGCCATTGGTAACCATTTTCGATCACTAGTGGCTGGTGATGGCCCACAGAATTTTTTATTTTTTATATATTTTTCTCATATTTAAAAATAAATTTTTTTTATAATCTCATATTGCAAATGCAAATTTATGTTTTTTATGTATTCTGAACACCATAAAATAATTTCTCATCACTTTTCGATATTGCAACCAAACAACTGACATGTTATTTTCTCAAAAATATTTTACTTAGATAACTTTTTTTCTGAAACAAATGTGATGTAAATGAAATCATAGTAACTAAACTTATGTTACCTAGAGGAGGTGGTAGTGTCTAAACTACTTTATTAAATTTTTTGTGGAAGGCTTTTTGACATATTGGTTCAATCTTTGTGTCTTCTGTCTCTTCAAGTTTATTTTCTTAAAAAGTCAGTATCTGACATTGTAATATGGCATGGTGAATGGTGTTATTGCATATTTTAAACACTTATGAAAAAATAGGAAAAAAAAAAAAAAAAGCAAGGTTCAGCATGTGTTACAAGTTTCTCAGCAATTTTTGTAAAATCTTATGTTTTGTTGGGATGTGATCGTTTGCACTTTTAAGGCTTTGACTTGGGCATTTGGCTTGTAACAATCATCAAATGATGCATTTTGGTATTATTTTTTAAACTATAGTGTTTGATTTCAACACAAGTTATGTCATGCAGGATTTTTGCTATTCCTCTCTTTGATGATAGATAGATTGCACCATTACATTAGGGAACTGCGCTTACTTAGGAAGACAATGGAGGCTGCTAAGAAACAAAATAGGGGGCTCGAGGATGGGAAAAATAGTATTTCACAGGAAATCAAAGCACTAGAGGAAGAGGTTGTTAACTTGAAGGCTAAGATCAAGAATCTAGAATCTGAATGTGAGGCAAAGGTAAAACAGGCAAAGGCTGCAACAACTGAAGTAGAAGCTTTGCGAAAACAATCTGAAGGGTTACTTCTAGAATATGATCGCGTGCTAGAGGACAATCAAAATCTGCGGAATCAATTGGAGTCAATAGGCGAAATTTCATCACAACCTGATGACAAGAAGAATTTGTGAGATAGTAATTACCCAATGCAGTATACTCTTTATGCTCATAATGTATTTTATCTCGATGAATCTATTTTAGGTCTTGGATTCACAAAGGGGAGACAGCTAGGGAGTTGAAGTGATGTTCCTTGTAGTTACGTCTATTTCAATGAAAAATGGAATAGTTGGTGTTTCGAGCAGTTTCTAACACCAAGCATTCCATTTTTTGTTGTAATAGTTCTGTGCTTATCTTAAGAGACCGTCGAATATCACAAATGGCGTGTCAAAAAAGTCTTCAGGACCCATTTGATTGTGTGATTGTCAATAGTGGAAGTAGTGACCATTAAATTTCCAGTGATTGTTAAAATATTCAATGAATGTTAAATATGAAAAAGATCTATTGAAAAATCCTTATAGAATTGATATCCTCTCGTAGGCAGATTCAATACCCATTGAAAATATCCAATGCTTATTAAAAGGCAAGACTATTGAACTCTCCGACACAGTTGAAGGGAAAACCAAAGATGACTGGGTTTAAACACTCGTTGATGCTTGTCCAATAGCCGTTAAAGGGGTATAGCAGTTATTTTTTGAATAGTGCCAAAAGGTGACTGTTTGAATCCACTGGCCCGTTTTTGGACTTTAGGCAAGAACTTTGACCTTATCGACGCCTCTAATCAACCTCAAAACTCTCTCCAATAAGTTATTTGTCTTGCTCAAGCTACTTTTTTTAAGTGATGATAACTTGTAAAGGTTTTTAGCTTAAGTGCTATTGGTGAGTGTTTCCTCAACAATCTTTGTAATTCTTATGTGAGGAACACTTGTAGTTGGGTTTACAATCTTTGAGTGTGTTAAGGCTTAAGGTTGTGTTTGCAAATTATCTTGGAAAGACTTGATTAGTGTCAGAAAAGTCTAAAGGGTCGTTTAAACTGATAAGAGTTTGGGTTGCACCAATAAGCAACTTTCGTAGTAGAAAGGGCTCTAGTGGGACAATAAAAGAGATGAAATAGGCCAGATTTTTTTTCAAACTTCTATAAATTATATGTATTACTCCTTACATCTTCCTCCTTTCTTATGGATTGATTTTTAAACTCTTTAATTTTTGCTAAATTTTTCATGGCCATATTCCCTTTTTAGGGCTCTTCAGGACAATGGAATGACACGTGGTTTGATTGACATGTTTAGGAATAAAATTGATGAATTTACATTTGCACATTAGATGTTTGAGAATATGATAAATAGAAAAAAAAGGTGAAGTGCTCACCTTTAACCTTTTTTTTTTTGTTTTTATTAGGTGATAATGTGGTGGGCTCTAATTTGGTGATTGCATAAGATGATGGGTCCTTTATTGCTTATTCAGTATTTCAAATCTTTACAAAAATGCCACAAACATTCTAATGGCCGTGTGGCTTCAAATTGAAAAGAATATATTAACTACAATATTAATAAAAGTTCAATGACTTATACAAAAATCAAAATTTCATGACTACAACAGAATTTAAGTCTTATTACCATTGGAACAAATTAAATTGAAAACACACCTGTTGATAAATTTTTTAATTATCATAGATTTTCCATAGTTTGTCTTGTGCTTGCATTATTAATTTGTTCAATTTTTCAGACCTGTCATAAGTAAACCAATGGAATGAGGAAAATGAATTAATCTGTGTGCTGTAATTTAGATATAGAAAATTTCAGATAATTCTTCATGACAAAAATGTGGACTAATTCCTGCAGTTTATTTTATTTTTATACATAATGCCAAAAAGTTCCCTAGACATCTACTTTCACTTAGTCCAGGTTCACTAATTTCTAAGCTTTGATTTGGTCGAGTTTTATTTTATTTTTTTTTTCTTCTTATTGATGGCATACAATTTAATACTTGCTCTACTTATTCTTCTACATTTTCTTCCACCAGTTAATGTATCTGATATAATTTCAATTTTTATACAATAGTTCTAATTTCTTACTCCTTGTTTTTTCTTTTTGGTTATATAATAGTGGAGCAAATGCTTTTTATAATACTACTCTTTTAAATAGTGAAACTGATATATAGCTATTTGCCAAGCAAAAAAAAAAAAAAGGAAAATCCCGCTTTAATTGTCCATTAAAAAGGAGGTCCGAAGAAAGAATTTGAGGACACATGCAACTCAAAAATTATTGACTTAAATTGAAAAATTTTT
Source organism: Omphalea diandra (assembly GCA_949677035.1). Taxonomy (NCBI): domain Eukaryota; kingdom Viridiplantae; phylum Streptophyta; class Magnoliopsida; order Malpighiales; family Euphorbiaceae; genus Omphalea; species Omphalea diandra. The sequence continues at coordinate 19,706 of CATIWR010612071.1, read as the reverse complement.
GTTTTTATTAATTCTGGCTGAAGGCGTTAAGCAGATAGCATAGATTTATGAAAAAATTTTTGTTCTTATTTGTTCTGGCTTAAGGCATTATTAGTTTGCTATATAGTGTGCCTGCAAGCGCTCAAATTTTGTTGGTTATATCATAAAAAAAAAAAAATTAAAATATAGTTGATAATTGTTTAAATTATATGTTCGGCATTAAGTATGAGTGACAAAAATTAGACAGAAGTTAAGTCTAAGAATAAATAGATTTAAATGAATTTAAGTCAATTATTGATAAAATGTTAGAATTAATCAATTATGTAATTAATCTTAAATTATTATATACTATTTATATTTTGATATCTTTTCAACGTAGAATTTTAATCTTAATAATATTTCTAATGTTAAATAAATGGTGTCGTAGTCTAATAATAACGAGAAACTATCAAAGGCTGGATGCCACTAAGTTTGAATCATTCTGTAACAGGGCATATCGGCATCAAGACTGTTGTTCAAATTCGAAGTCGAGCTCAGAATTTTTACTTGCTTTTTGACATTATTAATATATTAGATAGAATTTATGTTTTAGTTAATAGCCTCAGCTTGTAAGGCTTCAATGTCAAAATGTGATATTATTTATTTATATTCTATTTCTACGTGGAAATTTAATCTAATAAATTGAAATATATAAATAAAATTTTATTGATATTTATCTAAAAAATTATATTATTTCATTTAATTTTGTTTAATAAAATTATATCTAAAGCTTTAGCTGTAAAATATTTTATTTTTAAAAAATAAAAAATATTTAGTTACAAGATCATCATAAAAATTTTTAAATTCTTAAAAAATAAATCTATAATTTAGCTTTGAATTAAAAATAAATTATTTCATTGCTAAATTAGCAGTAGGAAAATTTGTAAGTAAATGTATTGCCAATTTAATAATGAATTAAATTTCGTTGCTAATTTAGCAACCAATTAAATTTCATTGTTAGCAGCATAACAAGTAAACTATAAATGAAAATTTTCTACTGCTAACAGATTTTTTCGATTTAGCAATAGAAAATTTCTTGCTAATCTATAATTTTTTTTTAGTGATAGAAGTCCAATTTCTGAATAATAAAATGAAAGTCTTCTTTGTCAAGGGGTTTGATAAAAACATCTACTACCTGATCGGCAAAAGAAACAAAGTTAGCGTGGATTAGACTCCTCTCAAGTAGGAATGAAAATGGGGCCGGGCGGGCAGGCAGGGGCTATTTCACGTCTCTTGCTTCGCCCTTCTTATAGAGAGAATTTTCTCCTCATTTTCGCCTTCGTGAGGATTTTATTCCCTGCAGAGTAATTTTTTTTTATTTTTTTCAATTACTTTGAAATTATTTTTTAAAAAATATAATTTATCATATTATAAAATACAAATATTTTATGCTATATAAAATATTTATATACATATATTTAATAAATATAAAATATACATCTAATAAATATAAAAATTTATAAAAAAAATATATGTAATTTTTTTCAAGTTTCTATGTAATCTCCACCCCCGCCCCACAGGAAAGAATGGAGAGAGATTTCCCACTCCGTCGAGCGGATTTCCATGAGGAGCAGAGAATCTCCTCCTCATTATCATCCCTATTCTCAAGAATAACATGACAATCTAATTGTATGTGCTTCATCCACTCAAGTCGGGTTAATAGCAATATGAATAGTTGCTTATCCCTATTCTTAAGAATAAGATGACAATCTAATTGTATGTGCTTCATCCACTCATAAAAGAAAGTCAGGTTAATAGCAATATGAACAGTCGCTTTATTATCACAAAATAATGTCTTATGCTGACTATGCTTAATACCCAGATCATCGAATAGATACTTTAACCATTGCATTTCACATGCCACGGTAGCCATGAATCTATCTACTTCTGCTTATTTCTTTATCTTCCATGGTATAACAGAATGACCAAGAAAAGTGCAATAGCTTGAACGGGACCATCGAGAGGTGTTGCAACTTGCCCAATCCAAATCACAATGTGAAGTGAACTGGATGATGAAAGAAGAATGCCTTGACCTGGGTACCATTGAGATAACATAGTAAACAAACAACAACATCCATATGAGACAAGGGATGAGCAAAAACCAGACTAAACCGAAAAAACATACCGAATTGAGTTGGTTTGGTTTGGTTCGGTTTGATTTTTTGATAAAATTAGTTCAATTTGGTTTTAATTTAAAAAAAAATTTGATTTTCAATTTCTAGTTCATTTTTTTAGATAAAACATCGAAATAACCTAAGTTATTAATAAATCAAATCAAATTGAATCAAATTAGATTTAAAATATATGTAATTTAATCAAATTGAACTGAACTGAATCAAACTTTATAAGTTCAATTCGATTCAATTTATAGGCACATAAATTTCAGTTTAATCAATTAGGTTAATTTGATTATTTTAAAAAATTTCGGCTTGGTTCAATTTTAAATATATAAAATTTGATTTAATTGATTTTGATAAAAAACCAAATCAAATTAATTGAAACGACCGTTTACTTAGATACATAAGCAATTGACCACAATGTAAGTGGGACATTGTTAGTACATATAACCTATATAGCTAATTAGTGGGTTAATCTTGTACTATTCATGTTTTATGTATTAATATTCATTAATAAAAGTCATCATCATCTTTAGGATATTTTACTTCTATAAGAAGTTATTTAATTTAGTTTAATTAACTATAAAAAATAAAGTATATGGAATAAATATATTTTGCTAAGATAATTATAATAATATTTTAATTATAAAGTATCTATAGCATCAAAATATTATTTTAAAATCATTAATCAATGTTTTATCAAGATTGGACATTAATAAAGTTGCATGAATGGTACATATTATGTCTTTTCCTTGATAATCAAAAAAGCAAATGATCTTATAAGTTGAAGTACAAGAGATTCTTGAAATGGATAAGTCGGTGCTTATTAAAGTATACATTCACTAAATAATCCTTCAAAATTATTCACATAAAATAAAGTTTGTGTATTTTATGATATACTCTTATAAGCAGCGTGTAATTAGCATATGTGGCAATTTTTGATTTAGTGCGAAAACACCAATCACAAACTTGAAATGACATGAATTTGAAAAGATCTAAAATTTTTTGGATCAAATTAGATTGAATTCGAGTCAATTTGATGAGTTGAGTCAATATTGGCTTAAACGAGTTAATCTATGACCCGACCCAATTGATTCAGTGAGAATAAAAAAAGATAAATTTTATTATTAAATATATAAAAAATAGAATAACAAAAGTAAAAAATAAAAAAATATATATTTTTAAAAATAATTGGATTATTTAATTAAATTTAAATTTTATTTAAAATGTAGTGATATTTTTGTGGTTTTTTTAACAAACTTTTTAATTTTACTATACCTTTTTATGTGCTTCAATTATAATGTCGGATGAAGTTGGTCAAACTTATGTCAAACCTTTTTTTGATCTTGACAACATAGATTTGAAGTTACTAATCATCCTATCTAAGTGTTGTGATGATGACAAAAATAAAGATAGAATAACACTAGAAGTTGAATGGAGAAGAAAATCAAAGTTGGTTCATCAGTCGTGATTGCTACCCTTAAGTCTCAACCACTACAAAGACAATTCTTGAAGAAATTTTAAAGAATTGAGTTTGTGATGTCCGTTGCATTATGTATCTCGATCGTGACAATCAAAACTCCATTGATGCACTCTAGCTATCCAATCAAAGGTTGTCACGTGTTTATGGAGAATGTCATGATTGCGACACTAATGTAGAGACTGTGATAATATTTATAAACCTCTAGTCCAGTTTGCATTCTAGGAGTCTCAACCGCTATCTCCATATATCGACCAAAATCATTGAAGCGCAAAACGGGGTTCCAATGAATAATTTGATGGAGATCCAATCCTGTGCTACCACATGTACTAGCCGTTAGACACAGACAAAGATTTTGACTACAACATGACAAATTTGAGACTGAAACATAAGTCGGGACTGCGACATGTGTTTACAAGCATAAAATGCTAGATTTTGTAATCAACCATTGGAGATTATGAGATAGTTTTGTCTCTAATGGCTTTTTGGTGGGAATAGCCTATAAATACTCCACCAAATGGATATAAATATATGAGAATAGCATTTACTAAGGCAAAACTCTTCTAAATTTGTTTCTCAACTTTCTCTTTCTTCATTACTCTTTGTAATTGAGTTGTAAGAAGTTTGGTGAACTTTAAACACCCTTTGAAATTATGTTGGAGAGTGAGCTAATAGAAAACTCTTGCTTTGGCTGAGTGTTTGCCTTGTGAAATACTAGTGAGGTTGCGTGTGAACCTTTGTAAAAACAAAAGTTATAAAGTTAGGTGTAAATTTTAAAATACCATTGGACATTAGTGAAATACTCAATTGGAACAATTGAGGAGTGGATGCAGAGTTAATTAATGCTCAAACCACTCTAAATTTTAGTGTGTTTTATTCTTCTTCTTCTACTTCTTCTATTTCTTGCTTAACAAATCTTTCATCCAAAATTTAAAATTTTCACCAATTCAATCCCCTTTCTTGGTGCACAAGGGCCAACAGGTGATATTAGAGTTTAGTATCAAACAAAGCCTTTAATTGAGTGGGGAACGATAATGGCACAAGAAGGAATCCATATTCACCTCAGGCCTTACTTTGATGGATTCGACTATGCTTATTGGAGGTCTAGAATGGAGATCTATTTAAATAGTGATGTGGTGGCTTTATGGGATATTGTAGCAAAGGAATGAAAGCCTTTAACAAAGGTGGTAGATGGTAGCAAAGAGCTAATTCCAAGAGAAGAATGGGTGGAAGCATATAAAAAGTCAAATTGCAAGAACAAGAGGGCAATGACCATTTTCCTTACTCCTTATGAAGAGAGGAGATTGATAAAATGCAACATTGCCTAACCACCAATGGGATATAAAAGACATTGGAGAACTATCATGAAGGCATTACACTTGAAAAATTAAGTAGATTGGAGATGTATGTGACAGAATGTGAGCTATTCATGATGAAAGAAAATGAAAGCATATTCGACATGACAAACAGACTCCTCTCCATTGTCACAAACATGAAGAACTTTAGAAGAATTCTCACCAATCATGAGGTAAACACTAAAATTCTTAAATTTCTTATGTTTGAGAAATTTAGTGCTAGAGTTTGTACTATATAAGAATTCAATCCATTGGAAAAGTGTAAACAAATGTTCTTATTGGTAAGAAACTTACTTATGAGCTATCCTTGAAGAAGGATGAGGAGATGAAGAAAATGAGAGGCCAAGGAGATAAAAATGAAAAAAGTGAAAAAGAAGACTATTGCTCTCAAATCCTCAAACAAAGATAAGGAGGTTGAAGTTGCCTCTAGTGATAGTGCTGAGAGTAAGAAGGAGGAAGAAGAGCCAGCCATGCTTTCAAGGAGAACTAAAAAGATCATAAGGAGAAGAAAAGATATAACAAATTTTAAATGAATATCCCAAAACTTTAAAGAAAAGAAGAATGATGTGACTTGATTTGAGTGTGGAAAACAAAGACACATCAAATCTGAATGTCCCAAGCTTAAGAAGAAGAAAAAGTGGGACAAGAAGAAGAATAAGAGCTTCAAGGCTACATGAGATGATAGCTCAAATGAGGAAGAAGAAAATAAAGTTGTCAACCTATGCTTGATGGCTTAAGAGGACTCCTTCAATGAGGTAAGTACTTCTTCATATTCTTATCATGATTATGAGGACTTAGATGATGTGGATGATGAGCTTCTTAAAGCTCTAACCTTGAGATGTGATATATACAAATCTTAAATGAAAAGTTACAAGAAAAAGTGTTTAAAACTTGAGGATGAATTTAAAAACTTAAATGATGTTGTAAGTGACTTGAGGACTTCTAATGAAAACTTAAAAAATCCTTAGAAAATCTTTCTAAATGTTCATCCTCTCTTGATTCTCTAAGAAAATAAATTGACATTTTAAAAGGTGAAGTTATTATGTTTAGGACTTCTATCTCAAGATTTCATAAAGGAAAAAAAGCTTTGGATTCTCTCATTATATCTTAAAGACCACCTCTTAGTGAGATATGGTTTAGGCTTTAATGGAGCTTCCTCATTTACATCTTCTCCTCCTATATTCACTAGAGCATCTATATCTCAAACTTCTAGTATTCAGGTTATTGGGAGGAAAAGTACTCCTAGCACTAAGCCATCTATGCTTAAGGGCAAAGGAAAGGCTTTCAAAGGCTCAAAAGCTAAGCCTCAAAGAGCAAATCATGTATACATTTATACTAAAAGGCATGCTCAAAGGCACACACACAAAAGCTTTCTTCTACTCCTCATCACTCATGCACTTTGTTGGACTAGGTTAGTCAAACCTAAGTCATAAGCCTCTTTTAATCTTGACAATGGAGCTTGATTAGTTCTAATGTTTTGTTTAAGTGTTGTTTTGTAGTTTATTAGATATTTTTTCATTGGAAGTTAGATGAAAGTCAAAATCTCCAACTTTAAGAAGAATATCCAAATTCATTATTAGTATCCCCTAAATGGTGATTGCTACCTAGCAATAAGGATGGATGGTGCTAGGCCAGAAGAATTAGCAGATGGAATTCAGCTGAAGGAAGCTTGCTTGATTCACAAAGGAATTCGCATCTTATGTCGCGATCGCTAATTTCATAGCAACAAAAAAGGGAACCAAGTCTGCAACCACAGTACGCTAAGTGTCCAAGGCAACCATTAGAATATCAAAAATCATGAGAGCAAAGCATATGTCACGACCGCGATTCAAAAAAGTGTTGTCTTCTCACTAAACATAGGAATTCGCTGTCTCAATCGGGCCTAAGAGGAAGTTCAATCGCGATCACTAATTTTGAGTGGTTAGTTAAACACAACGACTATACTTCTTAGACAACCAATGGGTGAAGGACACATGGAATAGCTGTTAGACATAGAACGGGGTTCTCTGCCACTATTTTCGGCTCCTCAATGTAAATTGGAAAATTGAGATCGTGAAATTTCAATCATACTGCGTTTCCATCTGACAAACATTTAATGCAAAATCTACCTAGCACAACTTGGAGATTTTGGGAAGATTTTTGAGTAACATCTCTTTGGTGGTTGTTGCCTATAAATACACCACCAAATAAATGTAAATACAAGAGAATTTCATTTATTGTAACTAAACTCTTGCAAATTTACTACTCATTCTTCTTACTCTTCTTTATGTTTATTGATTGTTTGGTGTTAGCATTAAACACCTTTATAAGTAGGTTGAGAGTTAGCCTAACTTCCAAAACTCTTGTAAGAGGTTGAAGTGTGAGCCTATCCAAAATACTTATGAGAGGTTTTATGTGAGCCTAAAAACATAAGTTGTAAGGGTTGTATGTGAGTCATAAAATACAAATTCTATAGGTTAAGTATGAGCTTGAAAACACCAGTTTAGTTTAGTGGAATACCCAATTGTGAAAAATTAGGGAGTGGATGTAGGATTTGTTAACACCCAAACTACTATAAACATCTTATGTTTATTTTCTCTTCTCTTTCTTAACTCTCTAAACACCTTAGCCTTCTGTTAAATTTTTAATCTCCCACCAATTCAACCATCCTTATTGATGCACTAGGCCAATAAGTGGTATGAGAGCTAAGTCTCACTATAAAGCTTAATTGTGTGAAAAAGGATCATAGCATAAGAAGGAATCCACACTCATCTCAAGCCATATTTCGACGGAGCAGAATATACTCATTTGAAGTATATGATGGAAATCTACTTAGATACTGATGTGGTAGACCTCAGAGACATTGTAGCAAAGGAATGGAAGCACCTACTAAAGTGGTGGATGGAGGTGAAGAATTGATCCCTAGAGAGGAGTGGGTTAAAGCTCATAAGAGATCCAATGGTAGAAACAAAAGAGCTATGACAATCCTTCTAAGTTCTTTCTCAAGAGAAGAAATTGAAAGGGTCCAACATTGTCTCATAGCTCATGGGATTTGAAAGGCCTTGGAAAACTACCATGAAGGCACCACTTTAGTGAAATCCTGTCGACTTGAAATGTATGTGATGGAATGAGAGCTATTTATGATGAAGAAGGAGGAAAGCATCACAAATATGATGAATAGGCTCATTGTAATTGTCACAAACATGAAGAAGTTTGGGAGAATTCTCATCAATCATGAGGTAAATTAAAAAATCCTAAAATCTTTACCTCTTGAAAGGTTTGGTGCCAGGGTTTGTAGTATCTAAGAGTCCAATCCGGAGATAGGAAAGGTGCCAACTGATGTTCTAATAGATAAGCTCTTAACTCATGAGCTAGCCTTGAGAAAGATGAAGAAATGAAAAAGATTTTGGTCAAGGAGATAAATCAGAAAAACCAGAAAGAAGGACCTTAGCTCTCATGTCTTCATCAAAGGAGAAGGAATTGAAGTGGCCTCAAGTGAAGAGGAAAGTGACAAAGAGGAGGAGGAGTTGGCAATGCTTTCAAGAAGAATAAAAGAGCTGATTAGAAGAAGAAATGAAAGAAAAATCTTCAAGAAATGTACTCTAACCCTTAAAGAAAGATTGAGTGATGTCACTTGCTATGAATGTGGCAAGCAAGGCACATCAAATATGACTGCCCCAAATTGAAGAAAAAGAAAGGGGACAAAGAGAAGAGGAAAAGCTTCAAAGCCACTTGGAATGATAGCTCAAGTGAAAAAGATGAAAAAGAAGAGGTTGCAAACTTATGCTTCATGCTCAAAAAGATTCATCAAATGAGGTAAGCTCTTCACCTTACTCGTATGCTGAATTTGATGAGTTAGATGATGAGCTTTTAGAAGCTCTCACTTTGAAATATGACAAGTATAAGTCACAAATGAAATCTTACAAGAACAAGTGTACCAAATTAGAGGATGAGTTTAAATCCTTAAATAGACTTGTAAGTGAATTGAGGGCTTCTAATGAAGAACTCAAAAAGTCTATAAAGAGTCTATCCAAGTCATCTTCATCTCTAATCTTATTGAGAAAAGAAAATGACTCCTTGAAGGGTGAAGTCATTGAGCTTAGAAACTCTATTTCTAAGTTCCACAAAGGAAAAGAAGTTTTGGATACACTTATTGTATCACAAAGACTTCTCTTAGTTAGGCATGGTCTAGGCTTCAATGGAACCTCTTCTTTTACACCTTCAGTCACAACATTTATTAGTGCCTCAACACATCAAACATCAAGTATTGAAGTGGTTGGAAAGAAAAGTGTTCAAAGCAGTAAACCATCATTGCCTAAAGGAAAAGGAAAGATGCAACAAGGCTCAAAGCCTATTTCTAGGAAGGCCAATTATGCATACATTTATAATAAAAATCATGCTCACTCAAACACATACAAAAAATTTACTTTAACACCCATTCATTCATGTTCATGTTCACATTCACATCATGTTGGTATGAGAAAACCCCCTACTCATACTAAGACAATGTATAGGAGAAAGACTCATAAGTCAAAACTCCAATGCCACTATTGCATAAAGTTTGGTCACATAAACATTTATTGTTATATTAGGAAAACACACCTTAAGTTGGAGGATCCTTCTAGACCTAACCCCTAAGACCCAAGTATGCATGGGTACCAAAGCGAAAATTATTTACTTGTGGTGTTTAGGATTGCTTGACAGCCACTAATGAAGCAAATGATTAGCATATTGATAGTGGTAGCTCAAAGCACATGACGGGCTACAAGAGACTTTTCATAGCCCTAAGAGAAAAAGAGGGTGGCAATGTCCAATTTGGAAATAATGCCAAGGGTAAGGTAATTGGCATTGGCACCATTGGTAAGAATGGTTGTTCTCTTATTAATGATGTTTTACTTATGGATGGATTATAAGACAATTTGCTTAGTGTAAGTCAATTATGTGATAAAGGTAATAAAGTCACCTTTGACCTTAGACAATGCTGAGTTACCACTTTGGTGGATAAAAAGTTAGTTTTCAAGGGTAAAAGGAAAGACAATACCTACCTAATTGACTTAGACAATTTGGCTAATCATTCCTTTAAGTGTCTTGTGTCTCTTAGCAATGAAGGTTGACTTTGGCATAGAAGACTTGGACATGTTAGCATGAAGCTCTTACAAAGCTCATTAAAAGGGAAGAGAGTGGAAGGTCTTCCAAAGCTAAAGTTCTCTAAAGATAAGACATGTTCCTTGCCAAATGGGAAAGTAACACCAATCTTCCTTCAAACCAAAAAACATTGTAAGTATATCTAGACCTCTTCAATTAATTCATATGGACTTAATAGGACCTACTAGGAGTGCTAGTTTAGGTGGAAATATTATGCATTTGTCATAGTTGATGACTACTCTAGGTTTACTTAGGTTTCCTTTCTAGCTCGTAATCATGATACTTTTGATGTTTTTAAAAATTTTGCAAAAAGGATTCAAAATGAAAAGGATTACTTCATTTCTTTTATAAAAAGTGACCATGGAAAAAAATTTCAAAATGAATCTTTTGAATCTTATTGCTTAAAGAATGAGATTTTTTATAACTTCTCAACTCTTAGAATACCACAACAAAATGGTGTTGTAGAGAGGAAAAACATAACACTAGTAGAGATGGCTAGAATTATGCTCAATGAGTATTCATTACCAAATTACTTTTTGGCCGAAGCTATCAATACTTTGTGTTCTATTTGAAATCGAGTTTTCAAAAAATCCATTCTTAATAAAATTTCTTATGAGCTATGGAATGGTAGAAAGCCTAAGTTATCATACCTAAGAGTATTGGGATATAAGTGCTATATCTTGAATACCAAGGATAATCTTGAAAAATTTGACTAAAAACTAATGAAGGCATTTTCCTAGGTTATTCCACCACTAACAAAGCCTATAGGGTTTTTAATAAGAGTTCAATGATTGTCAAAGAGTCCATGAATATTGTGTTTGATGAATCTAATAAGCTTGATCTTGGGAAAGGTTCTTTTGTTGATGATCTTGTAGGTGATTTTGAGAAATTAGATTTGGATTATACTACAGAGAGATGAATAAGGATCATGATGAGAACAAATCTTCAAGAGAAGATAAGAAGCCTCAACATCAACAAGTGGAATCACTAAACCAAGATCTTCCTAAGGATTGGAGATTTTTCAAGCATCACCCCAAAGACTTAATCATTGGTGATACATCTAAGGGTGCAAGTACTAGATCTTAACTTTATACTTTGGATAAGAATCTTGCTTTGTTTTTCAATTTGAGCCAAAATCTATTGATGAGGCTATTAATGATGAGAGTTAGCTAATTGCTATGCAAGAGGAACTCAACCAATTTGAGAGAAATGATATGTGGAAACTTGTTCCTAGGCCTAAGGAATACCTTATTGTCAGTTACAAATGGGTGTTTAGGAATAAGTTAGATGAGCAAGGGTTCATCGTTAGAAATAAGGCTAGATTGGTTGTTAAAGGTTACAACCAAGAGGAAGGAATTGATTATGATGAAACCTATGCCCTCGTAGCAAGATTAGATGCCATTAGGGTTCTTTTGGCATATGCATGTCATATGAATTTCAAACTATTTCAAATGGATGTCAAAAGTGCTTTCTTAAATGGTGTCATTAAAGAAGAAGTTTATGTTGAACAACCTCTTAGTTTTGAATCATATATTTTTTCAAATTATGTTTTTAAATAGAATAGAGCCTTGTATGGGTTGAAACAAGCTCCAAGAGCTTAGTATGAAAGACTTAGTTCTTTTCTTTTACTAAATGATTTTGAAAAAGGAAAGGTTGACACAACTTTGTTTGTTAAGAGACATAATCATGATACACTAATAGTACAAATTTATGTTGATGATATCATTTTTAGTACTACTAATGAATCTTTTTGTAAGGATGTTGTTAAGTTTATGACTAGAGAATTTGAGATGAGCAAGATGGGAGAGCTCGAGTTTTTCCTTGGTTTACAAATCAAGCAAACCAAAAAAGGGACCTTCATTAACCAAGCCAAATACACAAAGAACATTCTTAAGAAATTTGGCATGGAAGGATGTAAAGTAGCAAAAACACCAATGAGTGCTATCATCAAGTTAAACAAGGACAAATTGGGTAAGTCAGTTGATGAGAAGAGATATTGAGGTATGATTAGTTCTCTACTTTATCTTACTGCTTCTAGACCTGATATAATGTTTAGTGTATGTATGTGTGCTAAGTTTCAATCTTGTCCTAAGGAATCATTTAAATGTTGTTAAAAGGATTTTCAAATATTTAGATGAGACATTACATCTAGGTTTATGATATCCTAGAGACTTATCATTTAGCCTCATAGGTTATTCAGTTATGGATTATGTTGGTAGTCTTTTAGATAGAAAGAACACTTCTGGAACTTTCCAATTCATAAAAGAGTGTTTAGTGTCTTGGTTTAGTAAGAAGCAAGTTTTGGTTGCGTTATCCACCGCCGAAGCTGAATATGTAGCTGCGGGTTATTGTTGCACCCAAGTCCTTTGGATGAAATAACAATTAAAGGATTATGGAAAAGTTGTTGATCAAATTCCCATCAAATATGACAACACTAGTGCAATAAATCTTTTAAAAATTACTATCCAACACTTTAGCAGCAAATATATAGACATTAGGTAACATTTTCTTAGAGACCATATCCAAAATGGTGATGTTGTGTTACAATTTATTGGTACAAATCATCAACTTGCAGACATTTTCATAAAATCTCTTAATGAAGAAAGGATGAATTTCATTAAGAGAGAGTTGTGAAAGCTTGATGAAAGCTCCCTGAAGTGAAAAATTAGATCTTTTAGAATGCTCTTTGTGTCATGCATTATTTATACTTGATTGATTTATATATATATGTTGTATGTGATATTTATCTCTTTAGATGTCTTAATTTTGTGTGTATTTATGCCTCTCTATGCCAGTTTGCAAGAATTAAGTATTAATATATTAAGTGAATCATAGCCTAGAAAGTCAAGACTTATCATTTCATAGTTATCCTTTTTGCCTTGTAATTCGCGGTCGCTACTCCTTGATTCACAATCCTAATTTAAAAGCACTCATTATTTGACTGTCAACCATTAATTTGATATTGCAACTTTCATTCTCCACCGTGAATTTATTCAAATTTTAAATGTTTGACCATTGAACGTGCTGTTTTTTGAGAATTTTGTGTATGTTACTCAGATATTTCATAATTAGCGATCGCAACTTGAAGGTCGTGGTCATGAATTTGAGTAACTACTTGCATTTAACTGATTTGACAACCAACCATTTGCATCCCCTCATTAAATGATTTTTTGACCGTTTATGGTCGTTTTCACACCCTTTCCCAACCTATATAAACCTTTGAAATAGTATTTTTATTCACTTGCTAGAAACCTTCATCTCTCTTCTTCCTTACTCTTAAACATCTTTTAATCTTTCCTCATTCATAATGGCCCCCAAGAAAGCCTCAAGAGCAGAAGAAGGCAAGGTAGTAGCATAACCTTCTAGACCACCGGCTCTACATATGATGAAAGGAATCATGAATGAGGATAAAGATCGATACGAGGCAAACTCCTCTAAGATAATCCTACCGAACAAAATTCCCTCAACATTCCTCATCAAGGATGAGGTCTATGCATTTCTCTCAAACCTGGGGTGGAACAAATTCATTTTTTGTGACGAGCCTGGATATGAAAAGATTGTGCGAGAGTTTATGTGCACCGTAACTTTGAGTCAGAGAGCGAAATCTTGGGCTGACCAATATAGGCTAGTATTTTGAGCCTTTGGAGACCCTTTTTACATTACCTTCAAGCAACTTTCAAATCTTTTTAACCTTCAAGTCGGGGATGACATTCGATTCATCATCTCCGCCCTTGATATTATCTATTCCAAGTTTTGGTCTAAAATTTCTATCGAGACCAAAATGACCCCAAGACCTCCCTGGCCAAATATATTTACACCTACCCTTTTGGCTACTTCACCATATCATCACCTTTTTGTTTAACACAATAGGGGATGGTAACGAGAAAGTATCCCAAAAGGATCTTGCTTTTCTTTTCTGTCTCACCAAGAATAAACCAATATAAATTGGTCGTTATCTTGTGGATCAATTGATCTGTATGAGTTCAAAATCTAAGAGTCGATTTCTTCTTTCTTCCTGTGTCATTGCCATCTACCATTACATCAGTGCTCTTAATGAGGAAAATGAAAAATTCCTCACTAAGAAGCTTCTTCCATCACAAAATTTTCTAGACATGACCTACCTCATTAATGCTAGAACCATTCACCCTAATTCATATACATACACATTGGGTGCTTTTGGGGTAAAGAAACTAGAGACCTCCCAAGCCTCCAAAAGAAAAAGGATAGTCATTGAAGAAGAAGCACAACCTATTGCACCTCCCTAAGCTAAACCCAAAGCCAAATTCACTCTTGCCTCTATCAACAAAAAGATTTACAAAATGATGAGGATGATCAAGAGACGATTTCTCCTCCTCTCCCACCTATATAGTGATCTGGTAGACCTTCAAGAGAAAGTAGGTGTTACTCCTTGCCACCTTATAGATTTTAAAGATTGGGAGGACACACCCGAAGAGAAAGATAACCAAGAGGTTGAGAAAGGTACTGAAGCTCAGAGTAGAGGGGCGAATGTAGACATTGATGATTCTGGAGATGATGATAGTTCTCCCATCTTCTAGATTGTCTTTAGGATTTCTTTTTCTGTTGTTTCTTTTATGTTCTTGATGTAAAGCTTGTGGTCCCACAGTTTATTAAAAAGTGTTTGTTTTGTAATTCATTGCTTTATATTATGAGATTACAATTTATATGTTATGTTCGTTGCTATATACTTCTTTGCTCTTTATCATTACTCTATCTCAATTTATGCACTTTATTCACTCTTCAAAATTTACCCTCTTTTTGATCTTTCCAAATGGGGAGAGAATAACATTAGGAGATAATGAGCAATGTATATAAGAAAAGTATAAGTTGAGGGGGAATAATAACTATAGGATTTTTACTTTTTCAAACTTAGAATTCTCTGATTATTTGATCATTGACTAGAATTCTTTGATTCTTCTTTGATTAATTGATCATTAATCATCCCAACTTTACAACTCATGCATTTGATTTTCTTTAAGATCAATCTAAGTTGTCAAAATACAAAAAAAAGGGAGATTGTTGGACTAAGTTGGTCAAACCTAAGTCCTAAGATTCTTTTGATCTTGACAATGGAGATTGATTAGTTCTAATGTTTTATTTAAGTGTTGTTTTGCAGTTTATAAGATATTTTTTCATTGAAAGTTGGATGAAAGTCAAAATCTCCAACTTTGAGAAGAACATCTAAATTTGTGATTAGTATCCCTTAACTTGAAACCATGACCTTGCAATAAGGATAGATGGATCTAGATCAGAAGAATTCGCGGATGAATTTATGGACGCGATTCAGCTAATGGAAGCTTGCTTGATTTACAGAGGAATTCGTGATGGCATTCACGTCCTATGTCGAGATCGCAAATTTCATAATAACAAATAAGGGAACCAATTCTGCAACCACAACACACCAAGTGTCCAAGGCAATTATTGGAATATCAAAAATCGTGAGGGTGAAGCATATATTATGATTGTGACTCAAGAAAGTGTTGTCTCCTCACCAAATAGTGAATTCACGATCTCAGTCGGGCCCAAGAGGAAGTTCAATCTTAACCGCGACTTTTAAGTGGTAGTTTAAACATAACAACTATATTTCTTAGACAACCAATTGGTGAAGGACATGTGGACTAGTCATTAGACACAAAATAGGGTTCTCTGCCGTAATTTCCAGTTCCTTATGTAAATTGGAAAATCGCGATCGTGAAATTCCAATCACAATTGCGATTTCCATTTGACAGACATTTAATATAAAATCTGCCTAGCACAATTAGGAGATTTTAGGATAGTTTTTGAGTAACGTCTATTTGGTGGTTAGTGCCTATAAATACACCACCAAACACATGTAAATGTAAGAGAATTTTATTCATTGTAACCAAACTCTTGCAAATTTGTTACTCATTCTTCTTACTCTTCTTTTTGTGTTACTGATTGTTTAGTGTTAGCATTAAACACTTTTTTAAGTAGGCTGAGAGTTAGCCTAGCTTCCAAAACTCTTGTAAGAGGTTAAAATGTGAGCCTATCTAGAACACTTGTGAGAGGTTTTGTGTGAGCCTAAAAACAAAAGTTGTAAGGGTTGTGTGTGAGCCATAAAACATAAATTGTATAGGTTAGGTGTGAACTTGAAAACACCAGTTTAGTTGAATGGAATACCCAATTATGAAGAATTGGAGAGTGAACATAGGGTTTGTTAACCTCGATCCATTATAAACATCTTGTGTTTATTTTCTCGTCTCCTTCTTAACTCTCTAAACACCTTAGCCTTCTTTTAAATTTTTAATCTCCAACCAATTCAACTCCTCTTATTGGTGCACTAGGCTAACACACTTGCATGCACACTCATAACCAAAGTATGAGGAGGTCTCCTACCTATACTAAAGTTGTGCAAAGGAAAAAAAAATTATAAGTCTAAACTCCAATGTCATTATTGCATGAGGCATGAACATATTAATGTTGTTGCTACATTAGGAAGACACATCTCAAATTAGAGAACCCTTTTAAGCATAACCCCCAAAGACCCAAGTATGCTTGGGTACCTAAACAAAAGTAAATTGTTTTTATGTAATAAGAATGCTTGGAAACCACCAAAGAAGATAATGATTAACATGTTAGTGGGTGCTCAAAGCACGTGACTAAAAATAAGAAATTATTCATAGCCATTAAAAAGAAGGATGATGGCAATGTCACATGTGGAAACAATGTCAAGGGTAAGGTAATTGGCATTGGAATTATTGGTAAGAAATGTTGCTCTCTTATTGATAATGTTCTTTTAGTTGAAGGATTGAAATGTAATTTATTGAGTATAAGTTAATTATGTGACAAAAGTAAAAAGTCACTTTCGACCTTAAAGAATACTGGGTTACCACCTTGGTAGATAAAAAGGTAGTCTTTAAAGGTGATAGAAAATGTAATACCTACTTAATTAACTTAGACAATTTGGCTAATCAATTATTTAAGTGTCTTGTTTCTATTAGCAATAAATCTTAGCTTTGACATAAAAGATTTGGACATACGAGCATGGAGCTTCTACAAAGTTTATCAAAAAGAGAGCTAGTAGAGGTCTTCCAAAGCTTAAGTTCACTAAGGACATGACATACGGACCTTGCCAAATGGGGAAGCAACAACAAACATCCTTCAAAGTAAAAAATATTGTAAGCTCTTTTAGGCCTCTTCAACTCATTCATATGGACTTAATTGGACCCACTGGGAATGTTAGTCTTATTAGAAAGCATTATACATTTGTCTTAGTTGATGGCTACTCTAGATTCACTTGGGTATCCTTCCTTGCTCACAAGAATGATACTTTTAATGTTTTCAAAAGTTTTGCTAAAAGAGTTCAAAATGAGAAATGTTACTTCATTACTTCTATTAGGAGTGACCATGGAAAAGAATTTCAAAATGAATCTTTTAAAAATTATTGTTTGGAGAATGAAATTTCTCATAATTTTCTACTCCTAGAATACCACGACAAAATGGTGTTGTAGAGAGGAAAAATAGAATATTGGTAGGGATGACTAGAATTATGCTTAATGAGTATTCTTTGCCAAATTACTTTGGGCTGAAGCCATCAATACTTCATGTTATATTGCTAATCGTGTTTTCAGAAGACCCATTTTAAATAAAACATCTTATGAGTTATGAAAAGGAAGAAAATTCAAGCTTTCATATTTTAGAGTATTTGGGTGCCAATGCTACATCCTTAATACTAGGAAAACCTTGGAAAATTTGCTTCAAAAATCGATGAGGGTATTGTTCTTAGCTATTCCACCACTAATAAATCCTATAGAGTGTTTAAAAAAGAGTCTATGGTGGTTGAAGAGTCTATAAATATTGTATTTAATGATTCTAGCAAACTTGATCTTGGGAAAGGTTATCTTGTTAATGTTCTTTGAGAAATTGGAGCTTAATTCAACTCTAAAGGAAATTATGATTGATCTTGAAGATAATAAGCCATCACAAGAGATTAAAGAACTTAAAACTCAATAATAGAAAAACTAAGCTCAAGGACTACCCAAGGATTGGAGATACTTTAAGAATCACCCAAAAGATCTTATCATTAGTGAGACATCCAAGGGAGTAAGTACTAGAGCTCAATTATATTCTTTAGATAATGATCTTGCTTTTGTTTCTCAAATTGAGCCAAAATCAATTGATGAGGCCTTTTATGATGAGAGTTGGGAGATTGTTATGCAGGAGGAATTTGACCAGTTTAAGAGAAATAAAGTTTAGAAACTTGTTCCTAGGCCTAAAGAACACTCGGTTGTAGGTTGCAAATGGGTGTTTAGGAATAAGTTAGATGGGCAAGGTTTCATTATAAGAAACAAAACTAGATTGGTTGCTAAGGGTTACAACTAAGAGGAAGTAATTGATTGTGATGAAACCTTTACCCTTGTAGTAAGATTAGAGGCCATTAGGATTCTTTTAGCATTTGCATTCCATATGAGCTTTAAGCTTTTTCAAATGGATGTGAAGAGTGCTTTTTTAAATGGACTCATTGAGGAGAAAGTTTATATTAAACAACCTTCCGGTTTTGAGTCTCATGATTTCGTAAATCATGTTTTCAAACTAACTAAGCCTTATATGGTTTGAAACAAACTCTAGAGCTTGGTGTGAAAGACTTAGTTCATTTATTTCATAAAATGATTTTGAAAAAGGCAAGGTTGATAGTACTTTATTTATGAAAAGGCATAATATAGATGCATTCATTATGCGGCATAATATAGATGCATTCATTATGCAAATATATGTTAATGATATTATATTTAGTGTTACTAATGAATCTCTCTATAAAGAATTTGCTAAGTGTATGACTAGGAAGTTTGAGATAAGTATGATAGGTGAGCTTAAGTTCTTCTTTTGTCTTCAAATCAAGCAAACCAAAGAAGGAATCTTCATCAACCAAGCCAAGTACATAAATGATCTACTTAAAAGGTTTGGCATGGATGGATGCAAAAAGCAATAACCCTAATGAGTGCAACTATCATGCTAGACAATGATGAATAAGGTAAGCTCAATGATGAAAAGAAGTATAGAGGTATGATTGGCTCTTTCCTTTATCTTATCGTATCAAGATCTGACATCATGTTTAGTGTTTGCTTGTATGCTAGATTCTAATCTTACCCCAAGGAATCTTATTTGAATGTCATTAAAAGAATTTTTAAGTATTGCATGGCACATTGCATTTAGGACTTTGGTGTCCTAGGAATTCATCATTTAATCTTCTTTGATATTCAAATGCAGATTATGCTGCTAGTTTGATAAATAGGAAGAGCACTTCTAAAACTTGTCAATTCATAGGTGAATGTATAGTTTCTTGATTTAGCAAGAAGCAAGTTTTGATTGTCTTATCCACCATCAAAATAGAATATGTGGCGGCGAATTGTTATTGCATCTAAGTTCTTTGGATGAAATAATAACTCAAGAATTATGACAAAGATGTTGATCACATTTCCATCAAATGTGATAATGCAAATGCAATAAATCTTTCTAAGAATCCCATCCAATATTCAAGAAGCAAACATATCGATATTAGACATCATTTCCTTAGAGATCATGCCCAATATGTCAATGTGGTCTTGGAATTTATTGACACTAAGCACTAATTTG